>JAAEAF010006133.1:0-36625 GCA_011037195.1 Triatoma infestans | reverse complement strand
CTGTAATCAAAAAACACTTGATTTTATAGAAGATTGTCTTCAAACAGCTTTGTGGGATGTAAATTCAAAATTATATACCTTAATTTATAAGGATGTTTAGTAATTACAGTACATTGAACTGAAGTGGTACATAACAACAAAGTTTTAACGTTGCCGCTCCCCTAGAACTTCCAAAAAAATTACATATAAAAGTGATAGGCATTTATCTGTACATTTAGTGTACTAAGTATTTAAAAAAAAAAGTCGTAATTATTTTCGAGAAAATCGCAAAAAAAATCAATTAGTAAAGTCGGACTCGAAACCTTTGTGACTCTGGTGGTACTAAAAGAGAACAGCAAGTCTCAACTTTCTGAAATTTTTCGTTTATGAGAAATTCTACACCCACACCCACATATACAGGGTGTCCCAGGGTGTGTGGGTAACCACTTTTTCTCGGAAACTAAGATAGCTAGAAAAAAACTAAAAAATACGTGTCCCCGTAGTTTTTTGTTAGAAAACCAAATTTAATTTGCAGACTTGTTTTAGTGCTTCCAGAAGCGAGATACAGGCACCAACTTCATTTTTTCAAATGGAGAGTTGTGGTTTTTATTTAAGAAATAGATTCCTCTATTTTATGTAAGAAAAATTTACTTCAACGGTTTTTTTCCAAAGATAAAAAGCGATATTTTACAAGTTATGAATGAAAACATGATTCCTATAAGAAATTTCAAAATGATATAACAATTTTAGATCGAATAAGAAGAAAAGTACTATTTTATTATAAATTTTACTCCTCATTAATTACAGATCTTGCTCGAACTGGACTCCACCATTATTGATGATGCATAGACATGCTTTTTCCTGCCAATTGTATCTTACGGCCAAAGAAATACATCTCTAATGGTGGAGGCCAATTCGACCAAGATCTGTAATTAATGAGGAGTAAAATTTATAATAAAATAGTACTTTTCTTCTTATTCAATCAAAAAAACCGTTATAATATCATTTTGAAATTTCTTATAGGAATCATGTTTTCATTCATAACTTGTAAAATATCGCTCAAAGAAAAAAAAACCGTTCAAGTAAATTTTTCTCACAAAAAAATAGAGGAATCTATTTCTTAAATAAAAACCACACCTTCCCATTTAATAAAATAACGTTGGTGCCTGCATTCGCTTCTCGAAGCACCAAAACAAATTTGCAAATTAAATTTGGATTTCAACAAAAAAGACTAGGGGGGACAAAGTATTTTTTTAGTTTTTTTATAGATCTTAGTTTCGAGAAAAAGTCGTAATCCATATACCTTGGGACACCCTGTATATATATATATATATAATTATAATATATATATATATAGACGTCGAGAAACGTTTCGAACCCCTACATTTTAGTATATAGGGGCCTCAAAACTTGTCTCTACTTTCGAAAAATTGCCACTCTTACAGCAGAAAGAGAATATAATTGATTTTTAAGTGAGCTCCCAAATACTATTTGATAAGCACATCACAAATATGCCGTTTTAATATATTTAATATTTATATGAATAAAGCTGGGATTAATGATAAAAGTTCAGATTAATAGATGGTAAATTTAAAAAGAGTGTAAAATGTGTTGAATCCAGTTGCGGCATGAAGTTAAGTTGAAATTATATTCCGTACAATGTATTAGAGGGTGAATTTGCTAGAGGAAAATTAGATAGCCCGCCTTTAAATTATAATGGCTCAAGTCTTTCAGGTGAGTTTTCTCAATAACTAATCCTTTGGAAATGAAATTTAAGCAAAATTACCTATTTAAATAAATGCCGTTAAGTAAAAATGGATGAACAATTTTATAGTTTAATTATTTTATTTACACATATTGACCCATCGTTCGCGTGCTTATAAAATTAAAGAAAACGCGATTTGTCAAGTTCACAAATTTTCTTCAACGTCGCAGTTTACTTTCTGCTTGTGATAGGAAGTAGTGGAATCTGGTAAACCTTCGAAATTGAGCTCTAATCAGAAAAACTCGTTCTGAGGTCTCCAGAATCCGAAAAGTGGTTATTAGAAAATGGTGTGTATATTTATATACAATCGAACCTCTCAATAACGGGCACTGGCGGGGCAAAGCAAAGTGGCCGCTATTTGGAGGTGGCAGTTAGAAGGAGGCAAATTCAGTAGGCAAGTTTCATAATGAAAAAATATGGGTTTTTTTCCCAAAAATCGGTTTAAAAATTGTTTATTATTAATAGATTTAAAAATGTACATAACAATTGCATAATTATTCTGCTGTATGATGTGCAATAACAAATATGTTAGCAATATAAATTTACAATGTATTTTTCTCCACATTTAACTTTTTTTTATCACTTTATAAACGGTAAATTTTTGCTACACTTGATGAACACCATTACTATCACTCCTCAACATTGCAAAAATAATCACTAATTTTTGTTTGCACACTTTCTTTGTTTTTTCAAAGCGTATTGTTTTTCAAGATCATATTGCACTTCAGGCACTGCTTGGAAGATGGTTGTGTGATTTTCTTTTTTTATAAACTTTTTCAGCGAATTGATCATTTCAACAGCTTGATTATAATTTTTTGGGATGTTTTCGTCTGTATCATCATTACCTGAAGGTTCACTTTCTGCTTCGTCATCTGAAATGGCTTCTTCAGCTTCGGCTAATTTTTCAGCTATATAATCCTGCACATCTGTCGAGGAATTGCAGATTGGAATTTGATCCTCGATTGATAGATATTCCTGAACGCTCATATCACAGGTGAATGCGTTCAGCAAATCCAGCAGTTGCTGTTCAGCAGAATCATCACCTGATGAATGCTCTTCGAAGTCAGACGAAAATCCTGCTGTCAAAAAACATTTACGCACGGTGTCAAGTTTGACCTCTTTCACAGCCGACAAAATCCACATTAAAGCGTCTAAAATGGAAACTTTTTTGGCTAATTCCCCTACGTTTTGAGCGGTTTCAACATGCGAAATTAGACGACGGAGAATTAACTTCCTGTAGTGTTGTTTGAAGGCCTTTATTATTCCCAAATCCATTGGCTGGCATACCGAACTGGTATTCGGTGGTAAAAAGATAACCTTGACGTTGGTCTGTTGCAAATCTGACGGATGGCAAGCTGCGTTGTCCATGAACAAGAGGATTTTCCTGTCGTTGCTCTTCATCTTCCGGTTCAAATTGTCTAGCCATTCAGAAATTATCTCCGTTGTCATCCAGGCAGTTTTGGTGGCCTTATATCTTCAATTTCTCTAGTTGAATGTTGTTCGTCCATACTAATATTGAAAAATGATCCATGGTTTTTAATATAAACCAAAACAGGTAAGAGACACGACCCATTGTTCTTTTACGAATTTTTAATAATAAGGTGGTCGTTGGTGGGAGGTGAAACATATAATCCGTTCCCGAAAATCAATGCCCGCGGTCGCTTTGTAGAGTGACCGTTAGACGGAGGTCTTTGTATACAGAAAGTTCATAGGGGTAAAATGGGGAAATCCAAAAACTGCTCGTAAAGGAAGGTGGCCGCTAGTGAGAGTGCCCTTTATAGGAGGCTCGACTGTATTGTATATATTCATTTTTCTGGGAGGGGTGACATGTGGCTTGCCCTAAGTTCACTTCAGGACTGGTCTTCCACCTGTACAATGTTAATGAGAATTAATTATGTTGATAAAATTATGATTTTTAAAGAAAATATGTCGATCGGTAGTGTGTATTTCCTGAATGGTTTTCCAGATTTTCGGTGACTTCCTTAACTATAAACAGCAGAGAGTTTCCTTAAATTTGGCGTGCTAGCTAATCATTCAAACTTCTAACACTTTTATTTGGATTTTTTGTTCTGAAAAATTAATTTCAGAAGGTTCTTGCCGAACGGGTACGTTCTAACACAGTCTATGTACGTTTCTAACACACACAAAATGTTATGGGGAATTAAGATCGTTGCTAAAGTTCCGAGTTGTATGAAAAGCAGTTGACCGGAAATTGCGAATTTCCATAATAGATTCAACCCGTTAAAACACTAAGGACTCCACAACTCAGGGCAGCTGAGGCACACAATGAGAGTATGGTTGACTTATGTAAATAACCCTTAACTAGACTCGGATGTTGAGACCTAATCATCGTTACTTCAAATTAAGCGATTCCGAAGTGTCGGAATAAAACTGAAGTGGCAATTCTGGTTTGCAGATTTTGAACGAAACCATCGATTTGAAACCCCATGGTAAAGCCCAAATTGAAGATTGAAGTTGCTCCCATTTTTACTTTCTCTTATTGCTGAGGAAGTAACAGGGACTCAGTGTTAAAATTGAATTTTCATTGGCATACATGATTTAATGTCGTTTGAGTAAGATAAATATATTTTTAGCGGATGGCGGATATATATATGTAAATATATGTTGTTTTCTTTTCCTTATTCCACATGCTCTATAGTGTTAACTCCCAGTTAACCCGTAGCTCACTGCTAGGTTTTTATTTAGAAGGTGTATACAATTGAAAAAAAAAATAAAGAGAACACACAGTTGTCTACTACTAATATATTTTCACCAACAAATGAATGAATAGGAACACAATATACTCAAAACAAATTCTTATTAACACTTCACACACAAGATATTTTTCATAACCTTACACCCTCTTCCGATAACCTCTCTATCAGCTGGAATTCCCTTCGATAATCGATTCTACATTTGTATTACTGTTGTTTAACAATATATATATTACATGTGTTTGTTCACCATAATACTTTACACATAATAACTAGAGGTTTTAAAATTTTACTTAAATATAAATGTAATTATAAATTAATAGTTCCAAAAGTTTATTAAAGTGGTAAATTACTATTTATGTGCACAATTTTCATACGATGCACTTAATCACTAAACTATATATTCAATACTCCCAAAAATGGATTATTTGCAGCTAATCAGTTTGGATCTTGATAGTATTTAGAAAGCGGAAAAATTTATCAATGAAAGTTCGAGATATCAACTCTCGTTTCTGGAGTGGCCAATTTTTCCTTATTGATACGCCCTTTCTTATCTACTAACTGGCTTCTTTCTCTGTCATGCTGCTTACAGTCAAATATTAAATGGTCCCAAGTTTGGTCAGCTACATCGGCGAGAACAGAGTGCACTGTCCAATAGTCCAAACTGTGTGTGTTTGGACTATTGGACAGTTTTTGTTCCATGAAGGAACATAAAATAACTGAGGAAATTGAAACACGATCCACTCGTGTGGGTACTACCCAGCACCGTATCTGTCAAAATCCCGCCAATCAGAAGTTCACTTCACTGAATATTTTTTCTCAGTTTTTCCCGATTTTAGTTTATTTTTTTGGAATTCAGGATTTTAAAAGTGGCAAGTGGCTTCTACGATTTTCTGGAAACTTGTCATACTATCTACATAAATAAATAGCTTTACCGCTTTTAATTGAAACATTTTTTTCAGTCAAATTGATTTCTGGAAAATGTTTGGGGTAGCTGCAACGTTAAGCTTTCCTCTGCAGTGTCATGTCTGGTCTACCATCTATCTATCAATTTCATTTGACAGTTCTTTTGGGGAAAAACTGATGTCAAGGGTTCCTGGGAATTCTGTGACGTTGATTCAATTGGGTTGACAGTCATTGACTGCTAAACTTAATTTAATCTGATTCACTACCTGCTACTTGCTCCCTCCACCAACTAACTAATCTAACATGTACATTTAACATTAAGGACAACTAAACGTGGAGTAAATCCCAATTATACGAAAATTTGGCATTATAATTGTGTTAGGTGAATATAGGGGCCTCTGAAACCCCTATCCCCAATTGTATTTGTGTTGGAATCTAAATCTAGATTGCTAACATTTGACCACGTCGCAATACTTGCTCCTATATCAGTGAGACCAAGTAAAATGATATTGTTGAATATGTGGATGGGTCCGCAATGCTGGATAAAGTACCAGATAAAATGATATTATTTACTTTATAGAATAAAAGGACGCAACAGCACCAATTTTTAGGGGCCTTGGCATGAATGTGAGCAAACTGAATGCCTGCTAATGATAATCTTGACATGAGTAAAAAACATTAAGCCGCATTACTAGAAATATCAGAAAGAGTAAAAAATTTAAGTGCCTCGCCTGTTATGGTCGTGAAGCTGGCTGAAATTATGAAGTATTATTGTGCTATTTGTATTCATCCACTTATTCTATATAAAAAAAAGAATGTAAAAGCATCAAACTTTTTTCAAGGCATAACCCAACGAATGCTCTGAAATATGTATTGACATTAAAAAACATGATTACTTATGTATTCTAAGGAGAAAAAAAATTGGCGAATACATTTCACTAGCGTATAGTATTCGCCTGTATAAACACAAACATGGTTCTGTCTCACACACCCTCACACTCCTTTTTTACTCCCTATTTAAAATCTTCATTCACCCTATTTAAAAAGAAACTGGTACAAACAACACACCACTTTCTCTTACTTCGCTTATTATAATTATGTATATTAGACTTTTTTAACCAGCATTATTAAAATTATTATTATTTTTTTTTTTTTTTAAGGAGTCTGATCTAATATCATACGTACATACATACTTCCGTGGCTCGATATGAGTCTAGGTCTCCACCAAACATCTCTCCCCTAGGCAGTTCTTCTACAATTATTCGTTCTTATTAGGGGGCAGCAGCATCGCTGACAACTCCATCTTTCCATCTCAACCGTGATCTTCCGACTACGCTTGTTCTGTCCACATATAATGGAATTGATGAAGAGAGAAATTGGGTTTGATTAATTAGACAAGCTATGAAGACACTGTTATAATATAGCTATAAGCTTACACAAACTGCACTGGACTTGTAATGATTTTATAGAATAAAGGGTTAGAGTAGAGTTATGACACGATGTGATGTATATGGTTGAATCTGATAGATAGATGTCTAGATCTCTCACTGGCTTATATACAGGTTCTCCCCACTCTAGCCTGCTTAAGTCAGAGAGTACCAGAGAGAGTCCGTTTTCTCTCGGTCGGGCTTGGCTCTTTCTCTTGCCGTTACACACATAACCATCAAGTATCATTTTTGCTGGTACCAGGGCATCCATCCTGACTACTTGACCATCCCATCTCAAACGGTCTAACTTAACTTCCTGGGCAATGTTAGCATACCCATACAGTTCGTACAGCTCTCGATTAATACTTCTCCTCTGATCTCCTGAACCTGAATTTTGAAACATATTTTCCAGAGAGTCATCGGCGTACGCTAGTATATCCATCGTAATGTCTACAGTGCGTCATACAATTCGTATTTTGATGAATGACCTAATCAAGGATGTAGACCTGCCATAGAGGGTTGTATGGATGATGTTCTGATTCCAGCCGCTTGCCAGTCTTCCATTATTTGATGCAATCTTCAATCCGTTGACTGCAACTATATAATGTATGATCCAGTCAAGAAGAAAGTTTTTAATTAATAACGTCCATTATTCAAAGAGTAGGGTGAAACGTTGAGTGACCTTTCATTGTTTTGCACATTCTACACAGATCCAAACTTTCAACTTTCTTAACTTTGTAAATGAGTTTTGTAAACTATAGAGTGCTTGAAAGTTTCAAATTTAAACAATTTGAATATCATTACATATTATTTAATTCCATTGTGTATTGATTAATCGTTAGGAGACGAACATTAAATAGTCCTATAAGACGCATGAATTATCCAATAAACAATACAATAATTCTTACACCAATTACTCAGAATTTATGATCTCAAGAGAATTAAACTTTATGTGCAGTAGGTAAAAGTGTAGCATTGTAAATTACTGTAGCGTCAAGTTGGCCTGCTTATATCCATGATAAATTACAGTCTAATGTCTTGCTGAATTCTTAAATTAGTTCTGAGACACTCCTTCCCAGTTTCGTCTCTTAAAGTGCTAATCATTCTCCACACATACTTTTACTTCTTCTGTTTATATCCCACCATTTCACTGCAAACCATCTATATAATAAGTAATGGTCAGCATTGTCACTTCCTGGGCTTTTTCTTTCATGGAATTTTTTATTATCGTTCAATTTTGAATTGCACCAAGGCTATTCCGAAACAACTTTTTAATAAAACAAATGAAATATACTTAGTTGTGTGCAAACATGCGCACAAGTGTTTTCTTTTACTTTCCTTTGTAGTTCTGCGATCGCGTCAACTTTTTAAAATTGAGTTTTCATCAGAAATACACATTTTGAAGTTCCCTCATATATATAGACAGAGAGGGAGTGAGTGGGCTAGAAAGAGAGACAAACAGACACACACACACACACACACACACACACACACAATATATATATATATAACATCGCAGGAAGCTCAGACACGCTAATCCATTTAAGCACCGCCACTGGATATGAAAATATTTTGGCCAAATCCATCAAACCAAATTGCAACTTTACTGATTTTGAATTGAAATGCTCGGACTTGGTTCACCTTGGCAGGCTACCCATATATATTTCGCGATTTCCTCAAAAAGTGCTCCACTTACTTCCTTTACACTTCGTATACTTATACTATCTATTGGGTACGGCCCCTTGGGTGTGATAAAAAATAAATTCAAATAGACAAGAAATAAATGTAGGTTAAGTTTTTGAAGACTTCACTTGCCTACAGCCTCTCAAACTTTCAGCTCTATCGCCACTTTTGTTTTTATCAGTCCTTTTTTTGTTGTAGAGTTGTGTTGTGGTGGTAGGATGTTGTGTGGCTAAGGCCTGCCAGCGTAAACCTAACAAGAGTTATTGTTATAGCCCGGTTAGCCGCGGAGAGAAGAGGGGTCGGGAGAACTGGCTGAGATTGCGACACCATGCTGCCGCACCAACATAAACAAGCTTGAAGCTCTGAACACTGGTTCCCTTCCTCTTGTCATTTAACTTTACACTCTGTCTAATAAAGTAAGACGTTATACTTTACTTTTCTGTTAAGCAACGTCTTAGAATTAAAACGATGCAACAAACTTTAATGTTTACGGCTCAAAGTTTTGAAAATATTGAACATGTTTTAAGTTTTAGTTCCAAATATCTTTAGTTTTTCCAGGAAAGACAAAAAATCTTAAATGAAACACAAATCTCATTCCATTTTATAACTTCCGATCGAAAGTTTTCTTCACATTCGGAATCTTGTGTTATCAAAGAAGAATACACGGTATTACTTGAATGTGAATACATTGCAATCCATACAGACAGCAATATAGTCTGAATAACACTTTTCAAATAAAAGGTTAGATTTGCATCTGTGTGCATCTAACACTGCAAATCTACAAATCTGGTGTGAAACTGTCATACAACATTCTCTTACTCCAGTTTTCATAATTGTAATTGACAAATTTTATAGTTAGTACACCAAATTTTATCAAATTCGTCGGAGTTTGTCGAAAACTGAAACAACTATTCAGTAAAAGCGCGATGCCGATTTACTAATTTTTTTGAAAATTTGAATTTTGCCCATCTATTTATTTCTAATTAATTTTGTTTAGATGGTAGAATTGTATTCTAATCAACTATGATAGTATTTTAGAGAAACACATAACCCCCATCCCTCCCCAAAAGCCCCCTTAAATAGCTTTACCAGGAGAAATGTTCCAAATAAAAGTTGTAGCGTCGCTCTTTAGGTGTGACTAGTTCACATTCCTAGTTTAAAGAAATTCGTTGGAGCCATTTTTAAGAAACTATCAGTAAACTGAAAAATACATTTCAGTATAAACGCACTTCCTGTCATCCAATTTTTTCCAACTCAGAATTTTTAACAACACATAATATTCTAATTAATATTATTTAGATGATATAGAAATATGTAATAAACTGAAATAGCACTGTAGAGGAAAACCTAAACCCACCCCACCGCATAGCAATGTTTTAAATCATTTTTATTAGATTTTTGTATGTGTAAGTAGATGTAATTTGCTGATTCTAGGCCAGTATTTTTTGAGCCCCAGGCACTTATGAATTTACGCCCGAAGGCAGAGGTCTGGCGCGCGGCTACAAAATTACGATAAGACCCCCATCTGATTTTTAACCAAGGGAAAAAAAATAATTTTGAGCCGTGAGATGGCATGCGAGACATGCGGCTACGTATTGAAAAATCTAGCTTGAAAACAGTCTAAGGTAAAAAAAATATTTGTTAGCCGCAAGATGGGCGTGCATGACCTGCGGCTACGTTTTATAATATTTAGCTTGAAAATATAAGGTCAAAAAATGTCAGAGAAAAAATTTTTTTTTGAGCCGTGAGATGACATACACGACATGCGGCTAAGATGTGTAATATTTAGCTTGAAACATTTTAAGGACTTTAATAATGTTTTTGAGCCGTGAGATATCATCCAAGTCGAGGGCTAATATTTTATAATATTTAGCTACAAACATTAAATAAATTATCATTCAATAATAGGAATAAGACTTGTTTTTTATTTTATGTATTGTTAATAACTAAGGAACGGATTTTTATGTATTTAAAAATGCCAAATATTTAATTAAAATATGCATTTATTTTCGTCAATTATGTGGAAAATATGTGATTTTCTTAAAATATTTTCTGGAATATTTAAGTAAAATGGACATTTTTTTTTATGAAAATGGAATTTTTTTTTGGGGGGCAAGTTATAATTATTTATACAAGAAAAGAACATTTTTACAATTTATAATAATTTATTAGGAACAAAATAATTTGTTTTTACAAGTTATAATGATTTATACAACAAAGAACATTTTTACTATTTATAAAAAGATGTGTTAAATTTTCAATTTTGAAAACTTCACTCTTCGAAATTGTTTGCAACCACATGAAATTTCAAATGTTGGAACGTAAAGTGACGACGATCTGGGCGTAAGATGGACTTGTAACGACTAAAAGATCGTTCAACATCTACAGATGTTATAGGTGCCTTGCTGAAAGAAGTTATCTCGTTGGTTGTAAAGGGTACACGATGTTCTGAGGTGACTTCTGTTCCACTGATAATATCAGAAATCTGGCAGATGGTCTCCCACCCTTTGTTCTTGCTCAGTACTTCTACCAGTTTTGATCTGATCAGATCTCCCTTACTCCCAGGTATTCCTTCCACCTTTTTTTTTCGATGACTTTTTTAACGTTTTCTGTCAGTCGAACATTTTGGGACTCAAGTTGGGTAATGGTTTGTGCAAGAAATACGCAATTGTCAGAAATGAATGCAAGGTCGTTCCTTAAATTAGGTTTCTCGAATAAAGACTTGGCTGTATTTATCGCTACTGCTTCGTCTTCGAGATGTGAAAGGACATTCTTGATTTTATTGTAGTTTTCATAGTAATACTGAGCTGCTTCCAGCCAAGTACCCCATCTTGTCAATATTGGTTCTGGTGGAAGGCACAAGTCTGGATAGAGATCTTTTAGCATTTTAATGCGACTTGGTGCTTTTAAGAACACTTTTTTAACCGAGGAGATTAAGGAATCTACGTCACTGAACAAAGATCGGACAGTTTCTGCTACTCGATGCAAGGCATGAGCAATACACGTCACATGAATTATCTTAGGATAAAATACCTGAATAGATTGCCCAGCCTTGACCATGTTGGGGGCAGCATCAGAGAGAAACAAAAGAACTTTTTCGTTCAAAACTCCACTGGGCCATAGGATATGCATTGAGGCATCGAAGAATCGTGAAATGGTGGAATGATTGCATTTTTCGAGAACCTCACAGTTCAAAAGGAATGGCTTTGAATCCACATCAGCATCACTGTCAAGTTTTCCAATAACTGCATTGGCAATATACCTGCCCTCAACGTCAGTGGTTTCATCAATTGACACCCAAATCGGTCCATCTTTGATATGTTCTCGAATTTTGGTTAGTGTATCTTTATAGATATCTTCCAGGTAGTTTTTCCGCAGAGTGCTCTCGTCAGGCATTTTTTTCCCAATATAGGTCTCTAAGAATCCTTTGAAATGAGGATTTTTAAGTTTGTGGAAAGGGATATCTGCTCTAACCAAAGCCCGACACAGATCTGTACTCAGAGTAGACTTACTTGATGATGGAGATGTAAGGAAGGCTTGATAGGACGTCCTCTCTTTCTTTCTGTTTTTATTCTCTATGTGCGATCCGGTGGCAATATGTTGGGTGACTTGGGAACGTTGAGAGCAAGAAACGCGCTTGTCACAAGCTGTGCAGTACAAAATGTCTCCATCACTTCGAAAAAGTTCTGCTGGAAACTCGCGAAGATATTTAGCAACCAGTTGTCTGTTTGAGGCCGATGTTCGTGGCATTTCACCCAAAAAAGAATACACTAAGTGACCGAACGAAATGAATTGGACACTTCAACGAACGAGCTGAAAGAACAGACAACGTCAGACAACTTCAAAGAACTAACAAGTGCCCGTCACTGTTTAGCAGCATTCTGTGTAAATTACAATAACCATTGTACCCACTGTGATTCACAGCCCTACAGTCTGTGGTTCACAGTTCCTGTCAACCACCTCCCAATTATGAAAATATGCCCAAAATGAAAAATATGAAAAAATATGTACATATTTTGATTAAATATGTAGAAATATTTATTTATTTTGATCAAATATGTATAAATATGCGATAACATCCAAATATGTGGAAATATGTGAAATAAAAGTAGACTCAAACGGCTTAAAAAGTGTCAGTATGAATACTTCTAGTTGAAAAACGTCTGTAAATTGCCTAGAAAAAAATATGTAAATACATACGAATCCGTTCCCTATTAATAACATTCTAAGGACTGTAATATTTTTCTTGAGCCGGGAGATGACATGCAGGACATGCGGCTAAGTTGTGTAAAATTTAGATTAAAATCTTCTAAGGACTTTAATATTGTTTTTGAACCGTGAAATGTCATCCAAGTCGCGGGCTAATATTTTATAATATTTAGCTAAAGACTAATATTTTTTGATATTTTGTTCATGTTTAAATTATGTTGACACTTATAATATTTACCTAAACACATTCTAAGGAATTTAACATTGTTTTTGAGCCGTAAGATGGCATACAAGACTAGGGCTAAGTTGTGTAATATTTAGCTTGAAACATTCTAAAGACTGTAATATTGTTTTCGAGCCGTGAGATGTCATCCAAGTCGAGGGCTAATATTTTATATTATTTAGCTAAGGACTTTAATAATTTCTGATATTATCATACAATACGATGAACAAATGCTTTGTGTTTTTTAGGTATTGTTAGACTATACTATGAACAAAGACTTTGATTTTTTTATGTATTGTTCTAATGACATTCTAAGGACTTTAATATTTTTGTTAAGGCGTGAGATGACATCCCAGGACTAGGGCCAAATATATTATCATCCAATACCATAAACAAAGACTTTGTTTTTATTATGTATTGTTGGAAACATTCTACGGACTGTAATATTTTTCTTGAGCCGTGAGATGCATCCAAGACTGGGCCTATGTTTTTATAATATATAGCTAAACACATTTTAAGCAGTTTAATATTGTTTTTTTAGCCGTGAGGTGACATCCAAGTCGTGGGCTAAGTTTTTATAATATTTAGCTACAAACATTAAATATATTATCATCCTATACTATGAATAAAGACTTTGTTTTTTTTAAGTCGAGGGCTAAGTTTTTATAATATTTAGCAGGAAACATTAAATATATTATCATCCAATACTATGAACAAAGAATTTATTTTTTTTATTTATAGTTAGATACAATATTTAGCTAAACACATTTTAAGGACGTTCATATTGTTTTTGAGCCGTGAGCTGACATACCAGGACTAGGGCTAAGTTTTTATAATATTTAGCTAGAAACATTAAATATATTATCATACAATACGATGAACAAATACTTGTGTTTTTTATGTTTATGTTCATGTTTAAAGTAAATTATGTTTACACTTATAATAGTTAGCTAGAAACATTCTAAGGACTTTAATATTGATTTTGAGCCGTGAGATGTCATCCAAGTCTAGGGTTAATATTTTATAATATTTAGCTAAGCACTTTAATATTTTTTGATATTATCATACAATACGATGAACAAATACTTCGTGTTTTTTATGTTTATGTTCATGTTTAAATTAAATTATGTTTACACTTATAATATTTAGCTAGAAACATTCTACGGACCATAATATTGCTTTTGAACCGTGAGATGACATCCTAGACTAGGCGGCTAAATATATTATCATCCTATTCTATGAATAAAGACTTTGATTTTTTTTGTATGTATTGTTAGAAACATTCTAAGAACTTTAATATTGTTTTTTAGCCGTGAGATGAAATGCAAGTTGAGGGCTAATTTTTTATAATATTTAGCTAGAAACATTAAATATATTATCATATACTATGAATAAAGACTTTGTGTCTTTTTTATGTATTGTTAGAAACATTCTAAGGACTTTAATATTTCTGTTGAGCTGTGAGATGACATCGAGGGTCTAAGTTATTATAATATTTAGCTATAAGGACTTTAATATTGTTTTTGAGCCGTGAGATGACATTCAAGACTAGGGCGAAGATTTTATAATATTCAGCTAGAAACATTGAATATATTATCATCCAATACTATGAACAAAGACATTGATTTTTTTATGTATTGTTAAAAACATTCTAAGGACTTCTATATTGTTTTTTAGCCGTGAGATGACATCCAAGTCGACGGTTAATATTTTATAATATTTAGCTAGAAACATTGAATATATTATCATCCAATACGATGAACAAATGCTTTGTGAATTTTTATGTATTTTGTTCATGTTTAAATTAAATTATCTTTGCACTTATAATATTTCGTGAGATGATATACAAGACTAGGGCAAATATGTTATAATATTTAGCTACAAACATTAAATAAATTATCATTCAATACTATGATTAAAGACTGTTTTTTTTTTACGTATTGTTAGAAACATTCTAAGGACTTTAATATTGTTTTTGAGTCGTGAGATGGCATCTAAGACTAGGGCCAAATATATTATCATACAATACGATGAACAAATGGATGATAATATATTTAATGTTTGTAGCTAAATATTATACAAACTTAGCCCTAGCTAAATATTATAAGTGTAAACATAATTTAATTTAAACATGAACATAAAAAAAAAACACAACGTATTTGTTCATCGTATTGTATGATAATATATTTGGCCCTAGTCTTAGATGCCATCTCACGACTCAAAAACAATATTAAAGTCCTTAGAATGTTTCTAACAATACGTAAAAAAAAAACAGTCTTTAATCATAGTATTGAATGATAATTTATTTAATGTTTGTAGCTAAATATTATAACATATTTGCCCTAGTCTTGTATATCATCTCACGAAATATTATAAGTGCAAAGATAATTTAATTTAAACATGAACAAAATACATAAAAATTCACAAAGCATTTGTTCATCGTATTGGATGATAATATATTTAATGTTTCTAGCTAAATATTATAAAATATTAACCGTCGACTTGGATGTCATCTCACGGCTAAAAAAACAATAAAGAAGTCCTTAGAATATTTCTAACATGTTTTTGTTCATAGTATTGGATGATAATATATTTAATGTTTCTAGCTGAATATTATAAAATCTTCGCCCTAGTCTTGAATGTCATCTCACGGCTCAAAAACATATTAAAGTCCTTAGAAGTTTCTAGCTAAATATTATAATAACTTAGCCCCTCGATGTCATCTCACAGCTCAACAGAAATATTAAAGTCCTTAGAATGTTTCTAGCAATACATAAAAAAATACATAAAAAAAACAATATGACACAAAGTCTTTATTCATAGTATATGATAATATATTTAATGTTTCTAGCTAAATATTATAAAAAATTAGCCCTCAACTTGCATTTCATCTCACGGCTCAAAAACATTATTAAAGTTCTTAGAATGTTTCTAACAATACATAAAAAAAAAAATCAAAGTCTTTATTCATAGAATAGGATGATAATATATTTAGCCGCCTAGTCTAGGATGCCATCTCACGGCTCAAAAGCAATATTATGGTCCTTAGAATGTTTCTAGCTAACTATTATAAGTGTAAACATAATTTACTTTAAACATGAACATAAACATAAAAAACACAAGTATTTGTTCATCGTATTGTATGATAATATATTTAATGTTTCTAGCTAAATATTATAAAAACTTAGCCCTAGTCCTGGTATGTCATCTCACGGCTCAAAAACAATATGAAAGTCCTTAAAATGTGTTTAGCTAAATATTGTATCTGACTATAAATAAATAAAAAAACTAAGTCTTTGTTCATAGTATTGGATGATAATATATTTAATGTTTCTAGCTAAATATTATAAAAACTTAGCCCCCGACTTAAAAAAAAAACAAAGTCTTTATTCATAGTATAGGATGATAATATATTTAATGTTTGTAGCTAAATATTATAAAAACTTAGCCCGCGACTTGGATGTCACATCTCACGGCTAAAAAACCAATATTAAACTGCTTAAAATGTGTTTAGCTATATATTATAAAAACATAGCCCAGTCTTGGATGCATCTCACAGCTCAAGGAAAATTTTACAGTCCGTAGAATGTTTCCAACAATACATAATAAAAACAAAGTCTTTGTTTATGGTATTGGATGATAATATATTTGGCCCTAGTCCTGGGATGTCATCTCACGCCTTAACAAAAATATTAAAGTCCTTAGAATGTCCTTAGAACAATACATAAAAAAAATCAAAGTCTTTGTTCATAGTATAGTCTAACAATACCTAAAAAACACAAAGCATTTGTTCATCGTATTGTATGATAATATCAGAAATTATTAAAGTCCTTAGCTAAATAATATAAAATATTAGCCCTCGACTTGGATGACATCTCACGGCTCGAAAACAATATTACAGTCTTTAGAATGTTTCAAGCTAAATATTACACAACTTAGCCCTAGTCTTGTATGCCATCTTACGGCTCAAAAACAATGTTAAATTCCTTAGAATGTGTTTAGGTAAATATTATAAGTGTCAACATAATTTAAACATGAACAAAATATCAAAAAATATTAGTCTTTAGCTAAATATTATAAAATATTAGCCCGCGACTTGGATGACATTTCACGGTTCAAAAACAATATTAAAGTCCTTAGAAGATTTTAATCTAAATTTTACACAACTTAGCCGCATGTCCTGCATGTCATCTCCCGGCTCAAGAAAAATATTACAGTCCTTAGAATGTTATTAACAATACATAAAAAAAACAACAAGTCTTTATTCCTATTATTGAATGATAATTTATTTAATGTTTGTAGCTAAATATTATAAAATATTAGCCCTCGACTTGGATGATATCTCACGGCTCAAAAACATTATTAAAGTCCTTAAAATGTTTCGAGCTAAATATTACACATCTTAGCCGCATGTCGTGTATGTCATCTCACGGCTCAAAAATGAGAATAAAGTTCTTAGAATGTGTTTAGCTAAATATTATAAGTGTAAACATGAACAAAATACATAAAAATACACAAAGTATTGAATATCAAAAAATATTATAGTCTTTAGCTAAATTTTATAAAATAGTAGCCCTAGTCTTGTATGGCATCTCACTGCTCAAAAACATTATTAAAGTCCTTAAAATGTTTCAAGCTAAATTCTACACAACTTAGCCGCATGTCCTGTATGTCATCTCCCGGCTCAAAAACAATATTACAGTCTTTAGAATGTTTCTAGCTAAATATTATAAAACATAGCCGCATGCCTCGCATGCTGTCTTCCGGCTCAAAAAAAATTGTTTTCCCTTACAAATTTTGACCTTATATTTTCAAGCTGAATATTATAAAACATAGCCGCAGGTCATGCATGCCCATCTTGCGGCTAACAAATATTTTTTTTACCTTAGACTGTTTTCAAGCTAGATTTTTCAAAACGTAGCCGCATGTCTCGCATGCCATCTCACGGCTCAAAAATATTTTTTTTCCCCTGGTTAAAAATCAGATGGGGGTCTCATCGTAATTTTGTAGCCGCGCGCCAGACCCCTGCCTTCGGGCGTAAATTCATAAGTGCCTGGGGCTCAAAAAAATACTGGCCTGGAATCAGCAAATTACATCTACTTGTGTAGTTGAAGAAAGTCGTCAGAGCCATTTTTGAGAAAATTGCAAGAAAGTGAAAAAAAAAAAATTCAATAAAGTGGTACTTCCGGTTGAGGAATTTTGACAGATGATCTACTGCCGGATCCTATGGTGATACCAAACGGAATGTTTGTGAAACTTTTGACGATTTTTCGTTTTTGAGCTATGCTGTTCACATACACAACCACAAACACACACACACTCACACACCATTTTCTAAAAACCACTTTCTTTGGACTCATGGGACCTCAATACGGATATTTACGGTGAAAATTCGATATTGAAAATTTGGCACGATTACAATACTTTCTCTTACACGGAATAAGAGAAATTAAATATCGTTGGAGCCGTTTTGAAGAAAATTTTTAAAAAAACTCAGAAACCTATTGTGTAAAGTCGCCTTCCGGTCAACGATTTTCTTAAAATGTGGACGTCTAGCAAAGTTTATAAAGTATTATATTTAGTAATATATTCACACAACATAATATTGTGAAGGTGATGGAATCAATTCATTCATTATGTGATGGGTGCAAAAAAATATAAAAATATATTTAATTTGAAAAAAATCAAAATTATGAAAATGTGTGACATTTCCCTTGCAAAAGGACATTTAAGGTAGAAGACCACTATTGTCTTTTAGAGTTCATGAACTTGATAGCATTGTCCTACCCCCTTCTTCTCACAGGGGAGGAATTGAACGAACAATTAGAAGACATTCCTTCAAGCACAATATGTTGTAGACACCGAAGCAGAACACTTGTTTTTCGCTCTCTTAGCATCAGTGCATATTAATAAGTTTATAATATCTTGCAAATAAGTTGTAGTTATTATTTCAATAGAATATATTTGTTGCTAGCAGTGGTGACTACTTTCTTATTTCTGATACTTCATTCTCTTAAACATATATACTTACAAGCCCTTTTACTAAACCGCTCGTGCTACACAAACTACCAGCACACAAACACACAACATCACCAACGTGATGGATGCAAGAAATATAAAAATATATTTAATTTGATAAAAATCAAAATTATGAAAATGTGTGACATTTCCCTTGCAAAAGGACATTTCAGGTCTTTTAGAGTTCATGAACTTGATAGCATTGTGTACCCCTTCTTCTCACAGGGGAAGATTTGAAATAACAATTAGAAGACATTCCTTCAAGGATAGTTTTGTTGTAGACACCG
This sequence comes from Triatoma infestans, assembly GCA_011037195.1. Taxonomy (NCBI): domain Eukaryota; kingdom Metazoa; phylum Arthropoda; class Insecta; order Hemiptera; family Reduviidae; genus Triatoma; species Triatoma infestans. The sequence continues at coordinate 17,414 of JAAEAF010006133.1, read as the reverse complement.
AAGCAGAACAGTTGTTTTTTCGCTCTCTTAGCATCAGTGCATATTAATAAGTTTATAATATCTTGCAAATAACTTGTAGTTATTATTTTATTAGAATATATTTATTGTTAGCAGTGGTGACTACTTTCTTATTTCTGATACTTCTCTCTTAAACCTATATACTTACAAGCCCCTTTTACGAAACCGCTCGTGCTACTGCAAACATTCAACGCAACATCACCAATAACATTTCAATTATAATGATGGGGCACTACAGAGGACAGCTTAATTTCACAGCTTTCCCAGAATCGCCAAATATAAATAATGTTCCTAGAAGTATTGGTTATAAAAGTGATAGGCCTTTATGTGTATAATTAGTAGGCGAAGTTTAAATGAAATCGTTGGAGTTTTTTCGAGAACACGGGGAAAATCTGACAGAAACCATTCAATAAAGCCACACTTCTGGTTGATAGTTTTTCAACAATACCTTGTATCAGATGCAGTGGTGGTACTTTCAGAAATATAGAAACCATTCTCTAAAAAAAAATAAAACATTTTTCGTACTCACATATTTCAAATCTTGATGTAATGTGAAAAATCAATTTGGGCAGGCTGGCCATACATCCTGCTACAGCAGTAACAGACACAAAATCTACTCTGAAACGTTCATAAGACTTTTTCTTCTTACATTATTAAAATCATAATTACATTTACACTATAAATCGAAGGGAGCTATATAACGCCATGTTAGAAATGAAAATCCCCAAAAAGTTAGTTAGATTAGTTGCACTAACCATGGCAGACGTCCAATGCGCTGTCAGAATTCAAGGGGACCTCTCAGAAATATTTCCAATGAAGAATGGTCTGCGACAAGGAGATGCACTAGCATGTCTAATTTTTAACGTAGCTCTTGAAAAAGCGGTGAGAGGTCCAAAATGAACTCTAATTTTGGGCTCCACACAATATTCAACAGACTGGTGCAAATATTAGGTTACGCAGACGATATAGACACCATTGCTAGATCGCGTAGTTCACTGGAAGAAGCTTTCCTCAAACTAAAGTCTGCAGCAGAAAAAAATGGGTTTAAGGATAAATCAATCCAAAACCATATATATGTGCCTCTTGAAGGTGGTCACTTCCCAGAGATCTTTTTGGGCCCATGCAAATTTGAAAAAGTTAAGAGCTTCGTATACTTAGGATCGCTAGTTTGCGAAGATAACGATATATCGAAGGAAATTAAAAGACGGATCCTTCCGCTAACAGATGCTACTTTGGCATAGAGCGACACCTGAGGAGTAGTCTAATAAGTAGAAGCACAAAGATCACTCTCTACAAGACACTAATCCGACCGGTCGTAACTTACGGATCGGAAACCTGGACCCTCTCAAAAAAAGATGAAGAAGACTTAATGGTCTTCGAGCGGAAAGTCCTTCGTAAGATCTACGGAGGCGGTCAGAGAGGGTAATGTCTGGAGAAGAAGGACGAACCAGGAAATAAAGCGTCTGTACAGGGAACCAGATTTGGTAAAATTTGTAAAGCTAGGAAGGTTGCGCTGGGCTTGACACCTTGCGAGGATGGAAGATAGCCGAATAGAAAAAAAGATTGAAGAGGAGAAGCTGGAAGGCAAGAGACGTATAGGACGACCTAAGCTGAGATGGTCAGAGGGAGTAAGAAAGGATGCCGTAGTCAGCTGCACAGAGCAGGGAAAACTGGCGGAAAGTTCTACATGAGGAGGCCATGGCCCATTAGTGGGCTGTAGCGCCATTGATGATAATGATGACATTTACACTAACTTGGAAAATCTAGCTAAACGTTTGGACGGCCCTCATATTGCACAGAAATATCTCTGGTAGGAATCATACTTGGTTTTTATTTTTGTTTAAATTTAAGGCGCGTCTACATGTACGGTCATTGACGCCCGGAGAGTGTTCTCTCGTTACAAACAACACGGTGGTCACCGGGAAGTGAGCGTTCTAGAAAGGTTCTTAGGAAGAGAAAACTAAGATTAGCACTTCTAGACTCGATTGCGGGACCTGCGCGTAGCTAGTCCAGCGTGCTACCACTCAGCGAATCGCTTCCCTTATTCTTATCTGATATAAGGAGCTGATTGAATGTGACTACATTTTAAGATCACCAGACAGTGTCCCTAACAAAATTTGTACACCTAGTTTAATGTTAAGCCCCATTGTCTCAGATGACAGAATTATGAGAAAATCCTTATCATTTTTTTTCAGAATAAACTTATGAAGAAAACTTGATAGGCCTATGTGTTTGTAGTTATTATGGAAGTTTATAAAAAAATCGTTGGGTGATTTTTTTAGAAAAATTGTTAATAATTGAAGGAAAAAACCGTGAATTGGTTATGGAAAACCGTGTTGTGGTGTCACCCGGTGATAACTATAAGCAGTATCAATTTTGCGCTTCTTGCAGTTTATCTCCTCGATTTTCAGAAATTTTTTCATCACAGTTCTTTTTCTTTTTAGGACATGGGCCGATTTCGGGCGCTCACACATTTTCAGTGTGATATCGTAAAAAATAAATTAGCAAAATACTCTATTGGTTTAGTTACGAGAGCTTACACTCTCAGATTTTGTTCACGTAATGAGTTAGATATAATCATTCTTGTACAGCGGTAAGAGAAAATGAAAATAACTATACCAAACTGCACTAAATTCCTTGGATACATAACATTCCTAATTCCATTTGTCAATAATGTTTAGTTTAAAATTAAAATTTACTTACGTTGTAATAACATTAAAATTCCTGCTATTTGTGTCGTCACAACAATATGTGACTGCTGGTGGAATGCCAACAAGCACTCATTCCATGGTAACTCCATGGTAACTGGCCCATCTTCAACAAAACACTCGCTACTTCGCTATAAGTGGCCACGTTAACATTTGTTCTACAATTAAGTTTTATTTATTGAAGATTTTCATCGGACAAACACACAACTATCAAACACAAACATACACATAATTTGCTGGAAACATTTTTTTACGTTTTCGGGGTTCGCAATCCTACTTCTTTCATCAGTAACACAAAGTAAAACTCACTTTTATTCGTACTCAGTATACTAGCAATCTATCTCTCGTGAAACTCACTTAGAAATTTATACGCTTTTATAAACAGTAAACAAAAGCAAAAATAAGAAATGAAAAGATAATGTTTTATTTTGTATTCTTTGCAATAAATATTTTGCAGAGAAAGTATAGGTTCGAGGGTTCGGTTCACAATCAATAAATACACAACCTAGCATTCATTGTTTCCCAGTCCACACACTGGATTATACATTTATTTTGTTCTAACTTACTGGCTATAGTACCTGTACATGACGGCCATGTTTTACTATATTAAAAGCAAAGTGAGAGGAGGGATACTCGGCAGTAAGTGTAGTAAATCTGGTATGAAACACTCACATCTGTCTCTCACTATCTAACAATACTAACTGACAAATTTGCTTCAACTTTGTCGCTTTTACTGAATGTTGGTTAGGTAGGCAATGAAAGCGTTCAGTTTATTGAACTGCCACCAGAAGGTTGGTGGCGCCCACAAGCCCTCTAAAAAATAAATTAATCATTTTCCACAAAAATGTTTCAAATAGATGTTCTGCATAAAAAAATCTCACATAAAGAGTAAAGGAAATTAAAAAAAAAAGTATTAGTCCTTTTGCTATGGTATTACTCCAGTTTAGTTAGTTTCGCATACACTATCACTCATTATGGCATTGTTTCGCATACACTATCACTCATTATGGCATTGTTTCGCATACATTATCACTCGTTATGGCATTGTTTCGCATACACTATCACTCATTATGGCATTGTTTCGCATACACTATCACTCGTTATGGCAGTGTTTCGCATACACTATCACTCATTATGGCATTGTTTCGCATACACTATCACTCATTATGGCATTGTTTCGCATACACTATCACTCATTATGGCATTGTTTCGCATACATTATCACTCGTTATGGTATTGCTGCAATTTCATTTCGCACACAGTATCACTCGTTATGGTATTGTTGCAATGTACTTTCGTATACAATATCATTGATGGTGTATTGCTACATTTTAATTTCACTACAGTATTACTCGTGTAATATGCATCATCCTTTGAATCAAAATCTCAGTTTCGGAATTTGATAGATATATACTTCCATTTGGGATTGGAATGACTCTCGTTTAGATTCTAAAATTTGTGATCATTAATAAAATCTCTTTAAATGTTTGAGCCAACAACAGCTTTAGGCCTAGTTCATTATGGAATTGTATGAAACCAAAATACGCGTAAATAGAGGAATAGGTGCATTTTGAACTTCTTAAATAATAATATAAACCATAGAGCGATAAATAATGCAATTCACATAAATATATCACAATTTCATTTATAGAAATAAAACAAATTTAATTTATATGGATGAACACAATTTAAGTAGATAGCTTGGTCCAGTGGAAAATAGTCCATAAACAGTGTGAGGTTGTAGCCAAAACAATTTATTACTTTTTACAATAAAGTAGAGTAGGAACCCTGCTCTCACTTCACAAATATATCTCTACACTTCTCTCACTATTTTCTCTCACTCTTTACTGATAGTGGCTGACTTGAGAATGTGCACTTCACAAATAGCTAGTCAATTTGCAATAGTTCAACTAATAAAGACAAAACTAAAGTTGAATGACAAAATATATTATAAAATATAATGATAAAATCTTGAAGAAAAATATGATTAGTCAACTTTTGTTCGGCACATTTTGTCCGAAATCATCTTTTCGGGTATGATGGAGTTTTTAAACGGAATATCAGGCTTAAGCTTCCTCCGATTTTCCTTTATAGAGATATTTCGCATACACACGTACGTCATGCACATAGACCAAAAAACATGTTTTGCTACTAGAGAATTGCAAAATACATCTATCCCTCCTTTTAAACGGATTTTGTGTTCCACGTGGATTTTTTTTTACGCGGCTTAAAATCGCGTAAACTAGAATCCATTGTATAGCCATAAAAATGGAATTTCTATTCAACATATGCTAAAGCGTTCTTTGGTGATGCAAGGAGATTGAGGACATACAAGTTGAGGAACACTGCTTCGGAGCCGTTAGTAGGTTCTAGGTTCTATACTCACTAAGAAAAATATATTCGGATACGACATAAAAAGCAGGATTGTGGCTAGGAATAGGTGTTATGCAGCTTTACGCTCGACACTCCGAAACAGTAAATTATCTATAAACGATGAGGACCCGTAGTAACATACTACGGGTCGGAGACGTGGACCCTGACTGCCGTCAGTAAAAAATGATTAAAAAAGAAAATAAACATAGTTTTGTGGATGACGAGGGTTCCTTGTACCCTGGCATGCAGTGTATCTATCACCTGGACTAGGTAAATAGATAATAGAACTTAACACAATAAAAACTGCCATTTTAAACATATTTGTGGTGCAGAACAGTGAGAGAGTTACAGTAAGAGAGACACAGCTTTTTTGTATTCATCAAGCGAGCTAATATTTAATAGTGAACAAGCGCAATTTTAGTTATAATTTATTTTTATATTGCTTCTGTATGAAGCGGGTATATTTATTTATAAAAGCGATAGAGTAAAGGGATAACAGTTTAGAGGGAATAGGTTGGAAGGCTTTCCCCGCATTCTTTGCATCCTCTACAGCCGGAAATGTACCACCTAATGAATATTGGATGTCATAGAACAGAGTGAGAACGACTGGGGGGTGGGGGTGGTAACTTTTAGTTTGGTGATGTTGCGAAGCGGCGGGGTAACGGTCACGCGATGGCCGCTCTATCGCCTCGTACACACGTTATAGCAGCTATCACGGAATCCTAGTTAATACAAAATACTCAACCATCTTATCGAACCGCCGCGCTGGAGTACCACATTGTGACCAGGTAAATTCCTAACGAGTACATTGTATTTGCACTTGGTAGTAAGCAGTATTATTATTAGAACGGTTCACTTAAAGCTTAGATCAAATCTTTTAGCACATGTGCGACGTAGCTTTCAACTTACTAACTACAATTTTTTTTATAACTAATATTGGTTGGAATAAAGCGCAAAAGATTTTCCTTAAGCTTGTAGACCTAATATACAGATAAAAACCTACCATTATCAAAATTACATTCCTTTTAGGACATTTTTTTGAAGTCAGGAGTGAAAGTCACATCACTTTCTCTTCTTCCTGCTGTTAATACAGTTCTCTATATAATGACAAATTGCTTTACGCCAAATTTTATTCCTTTCTCTTAACACGGTAGTTGGGACCTGCCCACTCAGGCAGGTACCAGAATGATTGCATTGTAGTCCAGAACGGAGGGCCAGAAATTCTGGACCAAACTTACATAACTTTGGAAATTTTTGCAGTCAAATTCCGCAGAATTATTACCTTTTTTGCGGAAAAATGTCACAAATACCAGTGATAGGTTTATATCTGTGCAGTTAGCATTTTTAAATGCGTTATATTTTGAATGTGGTTGGTCCGCAATGCTGATTAAAATCATCGATGAAATTAAAGTCGTTACAGAACTAACAGTCGTTTTCGAGAACATTCCAAAAAGCTACTCTGTAAAGTCGCACTTCCGGTTAACCATTTTTTTACTACTTTCTCTTATGCTCCAAGAAGAAGTATTGTAATCGTGTCAAGTTTTCGAAATTGACTTTTCACCGGAAATACATGTTTTTCCGGAGTTCTCCTGATTCCGAAAGAGTGTTTTTTTAAAACTAGGTGTAAAACAGGTTAAAACCTGTTAGAAAAAGATGGATATTTGAGTAGGTATTTATACGAAATTTAAAGAAAATCTTTGGAGTCGTTTTCCAGGAAATTGCGAAAAACTGATAATCATTCAGTAAAGTCGCCGCACTTCCGCTTAAAGATTTGGGATCTTCGTGTCAGATGTGCTGGTTGTATCTAAAGTGAATGAATACCAAGTCTGAGCTTCCGGCGATTTTTCGTCATTGTAATATATTCCTCACTCTCTCTCTCTCATACACACACACACACAGTGAGCAGTATGGGCTCCTAGGAAGAGAAAATCTAAGGATAGCACGGCTGGATTCGAACCCGTGATCTCCGCGTTGCTACTCCAGCGCGCTACCACTGAGCTAATCCCTTCCCTTTTCCCTCCATTATTATATCTATTTCTCTCCTATGTATCTTTACATATCTATATACAACATAAACATAAACTAAAAACCAAACTGTCAGGAGAATAACTGTAAATAAAAATAAAAGCAACAAAATAGAATTCCAAACGTAGAAAAGAAAAAATTCGTTGCTCAATACAAAATACCTAACAAGTTATACACAAACAATAATCTAGACGATCATAAAGCTCAATTCACAATAGAAGTTAAATTGATCAATTCATACTTAATTTCAATTTCCTCAAGTTGAGGACTGTTTAAGATATAAAAGTAGACATAATCTAATTTTTCAACGGAAACAATGCCTAATATATTAATAATGTTGTTATAATTATCTAAGTTCTTTATATATCTGCTTAAACACATTGATCTAACATTAGAGTACAAAGGACAATTTAATAAAAAGTGAGCAACATCCTCTTTACATTCTCGGAAACAACACAAACAACGTTCTTTATCAAAAACAATTTTTTTTCCTTTAATATATAATCTGGTATGATGTTTGAAAGCCAGACGTAACTGACAGACTGCTCTGATTTTATTGATATGAGATTTTATTGATATGAGAATTATATAAAATAAATTGACTGTGAGAATTAAAAGGAACAGATATTTCTATAGTACATATTATAACTGGAATTAATTACTTTGTCAATGTCCCTTACTAATTAGATTATTGCTGAATGCTGTTATTAAATCAGTTTCTATTAATTTAAGACTTTGAGCGAACCAAACGTCCGATCTACCGATGGTAAATAAGCATTCTTTTAGTTCAAGGGCCCAGTTAAACGGCAACTTAATACACGAGAATTCCATATATGTATACATACACATATACAGACTATTTGCTGAAGACATTTCTTTTTCGTAATCAGTGGACCTCAAAACATGTATTTCCTATGAAAATTCAATTTCGACAATTTGCCACAATCGTAATTCTGCCTCTTACTCCAATAAGAGAAACCGGATTTCCGCTTTCTCGTAATCTAATTTTTGAAACTGAATGCTTGCCGGAAATGTATGTTTGAAGGCCCTTTGTGTGCAAACAATATTTATGTATTCAGCAAACATTCTATGTATGTGTCTGTGTGGTGTGTATAAAAAAAAAATCTGGTGTGAAACACTCACACAACTTTCTCTTACTCCAGTTCTCAAAATTATAATTGACAAATTTTATAGTTTGTGTACCAAATTTAATGAAATTCGTCGAAAACTGAAAAAACTGTACAGTAAAAGCGCACTTCCGGTTTACTAATTTTCTTGAAACTTGGAATTTTGGCCATCTATTTATTTCTAATTAATTTTGTTTGAATAATAGGACTGTGTAATCAACTATGATAGCAATTTAGAGGAAGCTGTAACCCCACCCCTCCCCTAAAAGTGCCCTTAAATAAATTTTCCCAGAGAAATGTTATAAATAAAAGATGTAGATCATGCATGTTTAGTTTATATACGAAGTTTGAAGTAAATCATTGGAGCCATTTCTGAGTAAATCGCGAAAAAGTGGAAAAAAACCATTTAGTAAAGTGGTAAAGTAAACGCACTTCCGGTCATGCGATTTATTTCAAACTTGGAACTTCAACAATATATTTAATTCTAATTAACATTATTTAGATGAGCGAATTGTCTAATAAACTGAAATAGCACTTTAGATGGAAACCTAACCCCACCCCCCCCCAAAAGTCCCCTTAAATAATTTTCCAGAGAAATGTTTCAAATAAAAGTGTAGTTCTTTGTATGTGTAGTTAATGTAACAAAGTTTGAAGAAAAAGCGTCGGAGCTATTTTTGAGAAAATTGCAAAAAAGTAAAAAAAAAAAACTAGTAAAGTGTTACTTCCAGTTGTGGAATTTTGATAGATAACGTACTGTTAGATCCCATGGTGATACCTAAACGGAATACCAAGTTTGAACTTTCTTCGATTTTTTTTTTTTTAGCTATGCTGTTCACATACATAGACAGACACACACGCGCGCACACACACAGACCCTTTGCTAAAAACCACTTTTTTGGACTCAGGGAACCTCAAAACGGATATTTCCGGTGAAACTCGATCTCGAAAATTTGACACGATTACAATACTTCCTCTTACTAGGAGTGTGAGAAAGAGAAAAACAAAAATGAAAACTCGCAGAAACTATCATGGAATGCGAAACTAAGGTTTCTGTCAAAATCCGTCAACCGGAAGTGAGACTATGAATTATTTTTCTTTTTTTCGTGATTTTTTTTTGAAAAGGCTCCAACATTTTTCTTTATGCTTTACATACTGACTATTCAAATAAATAATAATCCATCACTTATGTTTTGTAGGGAAATGGATTTTGGAGGCTCTTGATCAGATTTCCTTATTAGATATACCTTTTCAGAATGCCCTTTTCAGCAGCCACCGAGAAGTAAAAGCACTGTCATGAACATTTTCCTTAAGGTTAATCTGCACAAACAACTGTGATTTAGCAATTTATATAGGGTAACGGCGGGAAGCATGTACCAGATGTTCTCGAAAATTAACTACTAACCCAAGAAGCTGCTGTTTTGCCGTTCCAAAATTAATTGGCGTAGCAGTCCTTTCGCCCAGCATGCTCCAGTCATTGGTCCAAGATATGCCCAGTCCACTACTTTATCATCAACAATACGCAGATATGTGAAAAGGTTCAAATCGTTTTAGTATTTCATATCATATTTTTGATTTGTTTTTTAATCGCTGAAGACAAGGGAAATATTTCTGTTCCATAAAATGAACACAACAGCGACAGAGAGTAAAAATATAAACAATCAACAAAACCTGTAATTAACTGGCATGATTTCCAGTAATAATATTCACTAGGTGGGGCGATATAATCTACTGTAATAGTTTATGAGAAAAGTAAAGTACAAAATAAAATATAAACAAACAAACAAAAATCAATAATACTATCGCAGAGATAGAGTGCTTGTGATAAAGTAGGTATACACTAATTTCTTGCGCAATTTCACGCAAAAATTATAGTTCTTCTCAATGTGTATACATAAAAGTAATTACATTAGGAAGTTTGTAGACAAAAGTAGTATATTGGTATTACAAAGCGATAAAACTTGTTAATTTGCAAATATGAACATATCGTTGAGTTACGGCTCGTGGCTGATCAGAATGGCGCTTCGCAACTTAGTTAAACAGTCTCTTACTTTTCTAGTACTTATCGATATTTCAATAAAATTTGAGTAAAATGTTACTTAAAACAGATAATATTGTCTGAGATATTTTGTAGAATTAGATAACTCTAATTCACCATCGAGCTTTCACCATTTCTTCTGCAAAAAGCAAGCAAGGAAAACTGTAGAAACAACTACTTAACGCACATCCATAGGTCCAAGTATGAGTGCTGAAAAAAGGAAATACTGGTGATCGAGTCAAATTTTCAAAATTGAGTTACTGGAAAATACATGTGTTCAGATCTATCGAGAACGAAAAAAAATGTTTATTTATTTGACTAGAGTAAAATGCCACTTTGCACACTCCAGATTAGGTTTGACAAGCGAGTGTAGTACGACAAGGACTTTAATTTCGCGTTAAGTATTATTTTTTTTCTACAACAGCTAAAATTATTTAAATAAAAGTTATGAAAAAGTGTGAAACATGACTCTAAGAAAACGTTGAACATTGAAATGGGGAAGCTTAGCTTCAGAAAAGTTGTAGAACATTGGGTTAAAGTTAAGCAAAATTATACTACGTTTTCTAATATTTAATTTATTGTTAATTTGATTATTAAATGTCAAAAAATTATTAATTTAATATCTTCTATTTTATTTTAATATTATTAATATATGTAGCAATTTCATCTAAATCTTAAAATTTATTTAATTGAAAGTTGAAAATACTGTTTTTTTATGTTCATTCTCAAAATGTAGTTGTAACAACAAATGATAAACTGCAGTTTCTTTAGTTGAGATGTAGTTGCTTTTGTTTTTTTCAACTAAGAGTTGAAACTCTTAACTACAAGCAGTAGTTGAGGAAAAGTAGTTACGAAAGCAACTATCAATTTGTATGTACTTATAGTTTTATTAGTTATAATTACTTGTACTTCTTAATTACAAGTACTTGAAGCTTCCTTTTCTGCTTTTGAAGCATTAATATATTCTGCTTTACATATATGTTTCTTAGTATTTAATTCTAACTTTCACATTGACTGATTTAAATTTGGCAAAAAAAATTTACGAATTGACTATCGTCAATTCAGAATAGTAACTACGATTACTAGTTAGTTATTTTTCAACTGCTAGCTGTAATTTTACGTTTCAACTATAACATCATTCGTAGTAAACCTTTATTGTAAAAACGACTACTAACTATATTTTGTAGTTAGTAGCAACTACTTAACTAGTAAATGTCAATTAAAAATGCAGTCAACTAATTTTATAGTTAACGACTGCCCAGTTAGGATTAAAAGTACAACTGTAGCCACTAGTTTTAGTGTAATAATTGTCAACATCAATCAGCGGTTGTGGCAAACTATTTTTTTTTTTTTACCGAATGATTTGTGTGTGTGTGTGTGTGTGTGTGTGTGTGAGTGAGAGAGAGAGAGAGAGAGAGAGAGAGAGGAAGATATATCAAAAACGAGAATCGCAGCAAGCTGAAACTCCATGTATTCCGTTTAGATTATATCCGACACAGCGGTTTCCATCAAAATCCGGCAATCGGTTTTGCGACTTTATTGAAGATTTTTCGCGTTTTTCTCAAAACTGGTCCAAAGATTTCCTTCAAAGTGTGAATAGTATTATTATTATGACGGGTGCCTGATGGCGTGGGACCTAAGCCTATATGGCTTTTATCCCTCCCGATGCCCCCCATATCATCCCCTTAAATAATCTCCCCCGGTAGCTTACCGGTCACTCTACAATATCCCAAGATATCCTTGAACACCAACCCGCCCAGGCAATCCTTCGAGACTGGTGCCCTCCCAAATACGCGAAACCTAGTAACAGCGAAACGGGGACACTGACATAAGTAGTCGTACACCGTTTCCCTGACTCCGTCGTCGCAGTTCTGGCAAATGGGACTAGAGACACCCAAGTGTGTCCAGTCACTACCCCCACCAAGGTCCTCAGACTTGTCCTACTGAGGGACAGGAGATACTCCGAAACTCCCTGCTTAATACCTTTTATAAATCATTTAGCTTGGAGGCAATCCTGCGGGTCCCCCCAGCATTTCTCCAAGACTCTCGTCTCCCAAAGTCTAATCTGTTTGTCGCGAAACTTCTTTGTGACGGCAAGGGCTGGTTCAGGATCACTAAATGGTAATGATGATCCCTCCCTGGCCAACTGATCCGCCCTCTCATTGCCCTCTATACCCGCATGTCCGGGCATCCAATAGAGACGCACCAAGTGAATAGTAACTAACACATAAGAGTCTATTGCTATTTTTTAAACATTTCTCCAATAAAATGTATTCTAATTATTGGGTGGTTTCTAATGAAAGCGCAAGGTCCTCTAAGTTTGGTCCAATGTACGATTCTGCCACCTCCTAATATGAGGTACATTAAATGCACTGGTAGAATTCTAAGTTTGAGGAAGTGGGTTGGACTTGCGGTTGATGGAAGTTGATGAAAGCTGCATGTGGTGGTATTACTTAAACAGAATAACAAATTTGAGCTTTGTTAACTCACAGTTATCTGTTCAGAGAGGAAAGACAACCGATATGCGAGGTTCGCAGCTCACCTATGACAATTCTGCATATACTAGTTGAATGTACTAAGTACACAACAATGAGAGCGAATTTAGGCATGCCTAACTCTTTAACGGATGTACTGAAAGATAATTTTGAAAATGTAAACAAGACTGTGCAATATCTAAAAGAAAGTGGCTTATTTCAGCATTTATAAGTGGCTCTTTTTGAATTAAAATAGTAGGTTGCTTTTTATAAAGAAGATTAGCTTATATTTGTAAATATTTTATTGTAAATAGTAGGATTAGAGTAAACTGGAGTAGAGGAATATCAAGTACTCTACTCTATAATGTATATAAGTTGGTGCGAATGATAAGTTTGTGTGGTTAGGTTTCTTTTATATGGAATGAATGTATTTATTTGGATGAATGTATTTATTAGCTAGTATGGATCAGGTAGGTTTAGAGTGCAATCGGGTTGGTTACGAATGAAGTGTAGAGATCAGGTTTTTAAATTTTTAATAGTGCAATGTAGATTAGTTACCATTAAAAAAAGGAAAAAAATGAAATTACAAGAAAAAGAGTAAGTGGAATAGGTGCAAAGGACCTCAGCTGTTGCGCACCTATACAAAATAAAACAAAAAAAAAAATTGAGCTTAGTGTAATTTTTCGTAAAAAAACCATCTCAAAAAATATTTTTCCATGCTCAGGGGACACACAGTTTTCAGTGTTTCGAAAATGTGACCTCGCAATTATGCTGTTAGACCAGCAACAGTGAGTTTATTTTAAATATTTCCCCGAATAAATTGATTTTCTAGAGCACTTGTTGAGCAGTATCGTTAGACTGAATTTCTCTTCCTTTTTTTAAAATTTTGGTACGGTTCCCCACTCATTTAATGTTAAGATCAATTAATTATGTTGTAAAAATCAGATTAACAAATATATTGTAGCATGATGAGCTACCAGTAGATTTTCTTCGCAATTCAATTATTAATTTACCAACAATAATCTGAATCAAACACACAAACACAAAAACAACAACAATAATAATAATAACAGCAACACAAGCTAGGTAGGCGGAAGGTTGGAATACAGAATTTTCATAAGTATAAAGTTTAATAAAGTTAATTAAGAGAGCACTGGCAGGCAAGTTTTCAGCCCTTCATCAGGTCACTGAGGGAGCGGTTACCTGCGGCCGCGTGAATATACCCACTGTTTACCATTTCAAGGTACGCTTGTTATTGTAAGTTGACTCAGTAATAGATAATCAAAACCCATTTAAAGTAGTTTACAAGTTATGGGTGCTGCAACCATAAGATTGTGCGAAATCTTCTCGCCGAACTTCCCTCATCCGATTGAGGGTCAAATCTGTAGCGATATCAAAGTAAGTATTACAATCACATGCGATTTTCAGAATTGCATTTTACCTGAAATAAATTTTTGAGTGGGCCTAGTTTAAAAGTGGTTACTTACTATACGTATGTATATATGTGTTGTGTGAATCGTATATGTGAAGTCAGCGTAACTCAAAATCGGATAAACTCATTTAGTTTAAGTTCTACTAGAGGACTTGACAATGATTTGGTTTGAGGATTGGCCAACAGGAAGTGCGACTTTACTGAATGAAACTTTAGTTTTTGTGACCGTTTTCGAAAATGGTTCCAACTTGTTTCTTTAAACATTGCACGCCAACAACACACGCGTAGCTCATCACAACGTCATCACTTTGATTTGCTGAACACTGCCTACACCCCATGCTTTCCTTCTACATGCAGATGTAAGGACCTCTCGCAAGGCTTAAATCGGTCGTCAAGTTGGTAACACTGTTTCCATAGGAGTCTACATTATTGTAATTATTTATATTGTTATCATTAGTAGTATTGTGAATATTTGTATTACTTTCTCATTTTAACAATTTTTGCGTCCATCGGATATCCAGACTCGTCTGCCAGTGAGCTGCTCGTGCCAGTGAGCTTGCGTTCTCTTATGGTCTTTCTCACTATTATCACTACTTATTTTTTTTTTTGGCCCATCGACTGCCTTGGTCATTAGCGCCTGTTATCATTATTTGTTTTTAACTCTTCTCGGTGCCCTCCCTATTATTTGTATAATTTTTCTAGGAAAATTGATTTTTTTGGGGTTCTAGGGAGATGCAGGTTAAGCTTCCCTCAAAAGTACGCCACTTCAGTACAGTACAAGGTTTTACTGTCTGTACGTATTCAGATAAATTAGAAACGTTGCAAAAATTAATAATTTGAATAAAATAAATGAACAGGACGTGCGATTTCTCAGAACTAGCTTTTGAATTTTGTTTGGAATTTTCTCGAAACCGACTACAAGGTATTGTTTAATCTTGGAATGCTCATTGCACGGAATAATTCTCCTTTTATTTGAAACATTTTTCAAATAATTTATACAGGAGGCTTTTAAAGAATATGTGGCGTTGCATTTCGATTGTTATTTGGGTTTGTTCGGTATAAATGACATTGCCTTCTGGACTGCAATGAATATATTGAAATACTTCCTCCCACAAACTAAGATACAAACAGAACATTCTCTAAAAAACCTTTTCTTTTTTCTAGAAACTTCGAAAAATGGTTGCATTTTCTGAAAACTCAATTTCGAAAATGTCACTTGATGGTAATTGCATTTAGAGATAGAAAAAATGCTGCTATAAAATAATTGTTTACTATTTAGAAACAATATAAAAGCAATGAATGCTAAATTTTAAGCTGTTATTATAGATTTAGTAGCAATTTAAATTCAACCAGACAGTGATCTATTAATTAATTGTAAAGTTCCCATTGCCACAGTGATTGTCTGGGTCAGAGCGTCCAGCAGCTAAGGTAAAACATTAATTAGAAATGAACTTAAATTTTAAATGAAGTTACAGGCCAATTGACCGTTTTGACATTTAAGTGGGGGGAAGAGGCTCGTGCTGGCATAGGCTTTTTACATCTACAGAGTGCTTGCGTCACACGTAGTTAGTGCATTCAAGTTTTAGTTACTTCCTAAAGCAATGGACCACATGTGTAAAGGTTTTATTTGTCCAGTATTTAGCAGCCGCTGTTCATGTTATTTATATCTTTCCAACAATAAAGTAGCTCAGATAATCTTAGATTGGTCTGTCACTCTGTGATGCTGACCTTGCAAATGGTATGAAGTGGTAGGTTTATCTCTGTTTAAAGATAATTTCTTTTACCTAAATCTTGATGTCAGATGCAGCCAAAATGTCCGGTTTGAGCATTCTGGGATTTTTCATTATTTTGTTCACACACACACACTCACAGAGATCTGACTAAAAACCTTTTTACATTCTTTTACTCCTAAGAAGAGAAAGTAATGTGAAATGTTATTGGTGATGTTGTTATTGTTGTATGTTTGTAGTAACAGTTGTTTGTAGTTATTAAATCGCATCAGCGGTTTAGTAAAAGGGCTTGTAAGTATATATGTTTAAGAGAGAAGTACTAGCAATAATCTGCACTGTTTTGAAATAAATGTACAGTGCAGTCTCGATTATCCGTCACCTCCAATTATCCGTCACGGCGTTTGTGCCCACACATTATGTACATATTATGTACTCTTTATTGAGGCGAAAAAAAATTCATTGTGTGGCCCCAAAGTTTACCAGCATCCAAACAGCAATCAGCAGATTCTGAGCCAAGTATGGAGGACTTCCGCCATTTGGTGACGGAATTGATTCCTGGCGATATTAAGATATTAGTACTTGGATAAAAATGGATGATGCTGAAACAGGTCAGAATATTTTGAGTGATAACGAAATAATTGCAAATTTGCATCCAACTGATGAAAATAATAGCGACAATGAAGAAGATGAAATTCACATTTCAAAAATTTCTAACACCGAAGCCGAAATTGTGATTTCCAAATTTATTGAATGGTACGAACACCAAGAAGAGTACGATAGTACATCAAATTCACTTTTAAGGAAACTACAAGTTCTTGCAGCCAAGAAAGTGAGGAATTCTAAAAATCAGTAGACAATGATGAGTTTCTTCAAACCCTCACAAGAATAAAATCGAAGATTAGAAAAAACATGCAACAAATAAAAATAAATAAATAAATAAATTAAAAAAATACAAAAAAAAAACTTTTTAATGGTGGCTCGGTTTCTGTGACGGTCACAACCCCGTATAAAAAGCAGAGTGCAATGTTTTTAAAAAACGAATAAAGTATAAATTCTCCAACCTTGTTTTCTGTTAACCGTCTATTCTCTTATCCGACAACCGTCTGATCCCGAACGTGACGGATAATCGAGACTGCACTGTATTATTCTTTAAAAGAATTTAATCTTTACAATATCACAATAATATGCTTATAAGTATAATGCAATTAGTTGGAATAAACTCTTATGTTATAACTTAAACTGCCACTGATTCTAAGAGAGCGAAAAACAAGTGTACTGCTTGAATGTCTGTTTTAGACAATTCTTGAAGGAATGTCTTCTCTTGTTCGTTCAAATCTTCCCCTGTGAGAAGAAGGGGTAGACAATGCTAACAAGGTTCATGAACTCTAAAAGACAGTGGTGGTCTTCTTCTACCTGGAATGTTACATTTTTCTTGATATTTTTGATTATTTCAAATTAAATATATTTTTATATTTCTGGCATCCATCACATG
>JAAEAF010006132.1:0-35270 GCA_011037195.1 Triatoma infestans | reverse complement strand
ACTGTAGATGTGGTGGTTAATGATGGCTAGAGAGTCTATGATAATCTCCTCCGTTAGCCTCGGCAATATATTCGGGTTTATACCGACCGCGTCCCAGGATTCCACCGTTTTCTTTGGAATAGTCCCCCGAGCACCGAACCATATACCACGCACTTTATAGTCCCGTTCCCCAAACATATCTCTATACTTCTCGGAGAGATATGTAATACATTTGCCATAAATGACACGGTTTTCTGTGTCGACCTTATCCCCCTGCTGTGGATCGTTATTTTCATGTCGCACCGTCGGATCAATGATGTACGCTAGTCAGCTGTTCCTTTTAAAGGCCACTATATCTGCATATCGCGCAGAGCCCTCATCATCAACAGCGTATAATCAAGAGCCCTAAGAGACTCTGCGATCGCGTGCTTGACCCTGTGATCCCGCCTAGATCCCGCATATTGTGTGGACAATTTCCGAGCACATGTGCCAGTGTTTCGTTCTCTCTACCGCATTTGCGGCAGAGGGGTCCAATATCTCCTGCTGAACTCGTGGCAACTCCCGGGAACGCCCTTGAGTGGAGCATAATTTATGTTTAATTTTATCGCGTTGGCCCACTCCGAGCCTAGGTTTGGCATAGGTTTGTAAAGTGTCGTTATAATTTTAGATTCTCTACAATTATATTGATTTTCATCAGAGACATTTTCCGTTGTAGCCTGCTTCATTTTGTGGTCATCGACCGGTTTCGGGCGTTCGCCCATCTTCAGGATGCGTTTTATCAGACAGTGTGACAAACACAGACTTGCACAGAGCAAAGTTAGTTTAGACACTCCCACAACATCACCACCACAACAAATATTGATTTTTCTGCTAGCGCAGTTTCCATAAATCTATTTTAATATACAACTGCTGAGTTAGATCAACTTATTAATACTATTATATCTTTTGTTGTAGTATAAGGTGTGATTAAGCTGGCCAACAAAAAAATCAACAGAACATTTCACCACAAGCAGCATTCACAGAAACATCACTTAACTATAATTAGAAAGTTTATTTATTTATTTTTTAATATTAACTATATCTGATTTTCAGCAGTTTGATGGACACAACGTATGTACATCATACATTGTTGAGAAATTCGATTCCTCATTTGTTTTTGATCAGCATTTAACAAATACGGCACCCATCTTGCACATAAAGCTTTCTCTCATACTGAGTTCTTCGTGTAAAATGTACCTTACCTTTTTTTCTGAGATGCCTATAGACTTAGCTAACTCATACATCTTTAATCGTCGATCATCTAGAACCGTATTGTATATCTTCTCCATATTTTCTTCGGTAGTAGCCATTTTTTGGCCCACCTTCATGTGGATCATCTTCAATCGATGTACGTACGACCACGTTTAATTAAACTCAGCTGCCCATTTTTTTTTTTTTTTTTACTGCCGATAACAAAGTGCAGACTCCTTATGCACTTTCACCAACTATGGATGAATTTCTGTTGGTGATAAACCGTCCAAAATGAAGAATTTTATGACAGAACTCTATTCAAGTTTATTCATTTAGTCAAAAATCCACAACTTGCTTATTTTAAATAGCTGTATAAAACAAAACTATTTATCTGATCAAAATCACATTTGGTGTTTAATTTTGCAACAAGTGTGCCAACATAAAGCAATGATTTCATTGGCATCTCGACTTGTATTATTCATAATTTGTATTATTACCATCTCGTGTATTTATTGAACAGCATAGCTCGTGTATTATATGAGTATTTAAATTAATCCTTCAATTACATGAGCAAAATTCGACTGTACTTTCAATAGGAAAACAGTTAAGTGGCCTAAAGTATAAAAATAACTGGTTCAAAAGAATAATTACACTGAAGTAATTGTAAGATCCAATTACAATTACTGTAATCGTTTCAAGTAATTGCAATTTAATTTAATTTCCATTACCGTAATTGTAATTGAGACATCTTGTCGCTAGGCAACTGTAATTACAATTACATGTAATTCAATTACGGTTACATTCACATTTCCACTCAATAATCTTTTGGGTTAAATAAATTTGATCTACCAATTATCATTAACAACTGGCAAAAATTTCAAGAGAATTCATTCTGCTGAGTTGTATCTAATTACTTTTTTTTAGTGCCATTTCGGCGTTAATAATTGCAATTACCAATTACAATTGCTTGTAATTGCATTAAAATTACTTGGAATTGCAAAAGTACAATTACAATTACATGTAATTGTATTTAGTAATTGAATTATTTTTGGCTCAACCAGTAATTGCAATTACAATTGTAACCACAATTGTAATTTTATTTCTGAAATTTCAAATTACAGTAATTGGTAAATAATCGTAATAGCAATTGAAATTACGTTTTGCCCAACTCTATATGGGCTAGCCTGCCTGAGAACTTTTCACCTCGCTCTAGTATTACAATCTAATAGAGTAAACAATTTTTGTTATAAATTGCTACAGATTTCTAGGCAAATAATCTATAATTTATATTTTTTTTTATATATTGTGTTTTTTATTTATTTTGGAGTATTTATTAAATATTAAAGACTTAGTAGTTTCCTAAAGAGAAGAACTGACAAGATATCCGTTTTTTCTATTTTTTTGTGTGTAAATAATCCGCTAATACCACTGACGTTACATTCTAGAAAAGTGAACTGCAAAATCCCTAAATAGGGGCGACTGTTTGATTTTTCCTTTCATTATACCTGATAAAACATACCTGATATTAAAGAACCAGAACAAAAGAGAGAGTTTGGTCTAAAATAAGATAAAAACTGGGAAATGATTCACAAATACCCAGAGCTGTGCTTAATTAATTAATTAATTACATAACCTAATTATAATGAACATAGAAATATATTTTAAAATTAGAAATCTTATTACTTTTTGTTACTCTTAGTTAGAGGAAATATTGTAATCGTGTCAAATTTTCGATATATCGAGTTCTCACCATAAATATACGTTTTTAAGGACCGCTGAGTCCAAAAAAAGTGGTTTTTAGAAAATTTTGAGTACGCGTGTGTGTGTGAGACAATATATATGTGAACTTGACATTCTGTTTACGTACCTTATCACCATGAAATTCGACAGTAAGTTATTTGTTAAAATTCCCCAAACAGGAAGTACCACTTTCCAACGATTTTCTTTAAACTTTATATATCAACTACACATTTTTTTTTTTTTTTAATTTATTTGAAAATTGACAACTGCTGGTACACTTGCGTAACCAGCAACAAATAAATGAGATGACTTACAATCACGGGAATGGAGAAATCACCCAGTGGTGACCCTCCACATTATTTCGCTGCGCATTTATAAGAGATCACGATAGGTCACTGCCGCCTCATTCGTCGAGGAGGGTTATCTGGAATGGCTGCTGAGGAAAGTTGGTGAATTTATGGATTGTGATGATGAGCGAGACACGGGTGTGAAATTTGCGATATCGTATTTGGACCAGGTCACTTATAAATGGAATCTGGAGATTGGAATGTATTGTCAGGTTAGAAACGTAAAATGGAGCATTGGTTATAATACAACGGAGTATTTTGGATTGTAGGGTTTGGAGGCGGTGGATGTTGGAACGCTTTGTTGAGCCCATAACTCGAGTCCGTAAGTCCAAATTGGTTTTAATAGGAGATTGTAGATAAGTAATTTGTTGTTTAAAGTTAGTTTTGAGCGTCTGTCTAGTAGTAGCTTGAGTAGGCTGTAACGTTTTTTTACTTTGTTTCGTTTCAGTCTAGTATGTGGGTTCCATGTCAGGCGTTTGTCTATATACAGTCCTAGATATTTAATTGTATCAACGCATGGTAATAAGATGTGGTTCATATGAACTGGAGGACAAATGGGCACGTCTTAGGGTGAACGTTATATTTTTGCTTTTTTGGACGTTAACCTTCATTCTCCATCTACAAAACCATTTCTCTAGGGATTGCAAATGTTGCGAAGGTTACGTGTGCTTAGGACAGGATCGGGATGTGGGGAAAGAATGGCTGTGTCATCTGCGTAGGTAAAGGTATGAGTGTTCGGATTGGTTGGAATATCGGCAGTATATATTGTGGAAAGAATGGGAGCAAGGGTACTTCCCTGTGAGACACCAGCTGCTAAAAGGTAATAGGAAAACAAGGAGTGCCCAACACTTACACCGAAATATCTGTGTGAGAGGTAAGAATTAAGGATGAGGTAATAGGTATAAGGAAGGATGCTCTTGAGCTTCCACAGCAGCCCATGGTGCCATACCCTATCAAATGCTTGCGCAATATCTAAGAAAGCCCCAGAACAATACTGTTTTCGCTCAAGAGAGGAAGCGATGATGTCTACAACGCGATGGCATTGGTGAATGGTGGAATGTAGGCTTCGAAATCCGAACTGATGGTTGGGTATTACTTCAGAGTCTTCAAAGAGATTGTGAATTCTCTTAAGGATGAGTTTTTCAAGAATCTTACCCATCAGGGCAAATCCACGTGGACGTATTCTCCTTGATGCACTATATCGTACTTCTTATTGCTTCCTGTCTCCTCCACAACCCACTTACTGGCCAACATCTCAGTCCAAATTACCTGACATACTAGATTTCTTTATTACCTCACAAACTACTTCAATCCACTCTGATATATTCACAGTCAATGGTCTCTCCTCTGATCACATTCCAGTCCTCCTCGTCCTCGACACACTACCCACAACCACGAACTACAAACCTACGCTGACGCCTGGACCTACTAACTGGAGATTGTTCCAAGAATATGTAGAGCAAAAAATAGATTTGAATATTAATTTAAAGACTAGAGAAGAGATTGACGACGCTGTCTATTATTTAACTTACTCAATCCTACACATAATTAGATTACAATTTCTATTCGTAACTTTTCTTCGACAAAATTCATTAAGGCACTTTTGGGGGAAGGGGGGAGGGGGGTAGGTTTTCCTCTAAAGTGTTATTTCAGTTTATTACACAATTCTATATCATCTAAATAATATTAAATTGGAATTAAATATGTTGTTGAAATTCCGAGTTTAAAGAAAATCGGATGGACCGGAAGTGCGTTTTTACAGAAAAGTATTTTTCAGTTTTCTGCTATTTTCTCTAAAACGTGGCTCTAACGGTTTTCTTTAAAACTAAGAATAAGTACTACACATACTAAGAGCTACGACTTTTAGTTGGAACATTTCTCCGGGTAAAGTCATTTAACAGGATTTTTGGGGGGAGTGGTAGATTTATGTTTTTCTCTAAAGTGCTATCATAGTTGATTATACAATTCTACCATCCAAACAAAATTAATTAGAAATAAATAGATTGTCCAAAATTCCGACTTGCAAGAAAATTAGTAAATCGGAAGTGCGTTTTTACTGAACAGTTTTTTTTTTTTTTTCAAGTTTCAACGATTTCCTCTATAAAAAAAAACACCGAGGATTTTCATTAAATTTGGTATACTAACTATAAAATTTGTCGTATTATAATTTTTAATAATGGAAGATTCTTCTCGACCGTTATTTGTATGAAGGAAAGATTGTGAGTTTCGGTCTTTTTAAAAAAAATAAAAAAAAAACTTAAATTCTTGCCAACGTTTCGACAAATATATTGTCTTTTTCAAGGCATAAAAAAATAAAAAAAAAATAAAAACTATTAAATAATCTTCAAAACATATTACACTTGAAAACTTATGTAAACTATTTCCAAAATTTTACATAGGTTTTCAAGTTTAATATGTTTTGAAGATTATTTAATAGTTTTTAATTTTACTTTTTTTTTATGCCTTGAAAAAGACAATATATTTTTGTTGAAACGTTGGCAAGAATTTAAGTTTTTTTTTTTTTTAAAAAAAAAAAGACCGAAACACACTCCTTTTCCTTTATTACTTTCTCTTACTCCTAGTAAGAGGAAGTATTGTAATCGTGTAAAATTTTCGATATCGAGTTTTCACCGGAAATATCCGTTTTGAGGTCCCCTGAGTCCAAAAAAGTGGTTTTTAGCAAATGGTATGTGTGTGTGTGTGTGTGTGTGTGTTATGTATGTGAACAGCATAGCTCAAAAACGAAAAACCGTAGAAAGTTGAAACTTGATATTCCGTTGAAACTTGAGACTACGTTATCTGTCGAAATTCCTCAACCGGAAGTACCACTTTACTAGTTAGATTTTTTTATTTTTTTGCGATTTTCTCAAAAATGGCTCCGACGATTTTCTTTAAACTCCAAACATCAACCATACATACAAAGAGCTACAACTTTTATTTGAAACATTTCTCCGAAAAAATGCACTGAAGAGCACTTTTGGGGGAGGGGTGGGGTTAGGTTTCCATCTAAAGTGCTATTTCAGTTTATTAGACAATTCTGCCATCTAAATAATGTTAATTAGAATGAAATATGTTGTAGAAATTCCGAGTTTGAAAAAATCGGATAACCGGAAGTGCGTTTACTTTACCACTTTACTAAATTATTTATTCACTTTTTCGCAATTTCTCAAAAATGGCCTCGACGATTTTTTTGAAACTTCGTATATAAACTAAACATGCAAAGATCTACAACTTTTATCTAAAACATTTCTCTGGGGAAATTCTTTTAAGGCACTTTTAGGGGAGGGGTGGGGTTAGATTTTCATCAAAGTGCTATCCTAGTTGATTATACAATTCTATCATCCAAACATAATTAGTTAGAAATAAATAGATGGCTGAAATTCCGAGTTTCCAGAAAATTAGTAAACCGGAAGTGCGCTTTTACTGAACAGGTTTTTTCAGTTTTCGACGAATTTCATTAAGTTTGGTCACAAAACTATAAAATTTGTCAATTATCATTTGAGTACTGGAGTAAGAGAAGGGTGTGTGAGTGTTTCACACCAGATTTTTTTTTTTTTTTTATTGCTTAAAACTACTTTTAAACTTTAATTTACTTTATTTTTTTAAGCATTTCATATTTTTAGAGTATAACAATAAAGATCCAATCATCTGATCGCTTTATTATTTATTGTGTGAATTATACCCAATAAAATGACAGAAAATACGCAACTAGATTTTAGATTTAGATTGTTGTAAAGGATTATTGCACTGCGACCTGAAAGATCTATTGTGCGTCCCGAAGCCAGCGTTCTCCAATGCACAGCCGGCCTCCAACCAGCATTCTCTCTAGCTACAGGCAACACTGCTCATCACCGTACGTACAGTGACTTGTAGAGGCTCCTAGAAAGAGAAAATCTAAGGGCAACATGCTGGATTCAATCCGGGACCTCCGCGTTGCTAGTCCCGCGCGCTACCACTGAGCGAATCCCTTCCTTCTCCCTTGGCTTTTGCCAATTAACTAGGGACGGAAACCCTAGTTTGTGTACTGTGTTTGTCCTTGTCTGTAAATTGTAGAGTATTTATAGTTTAAGTGTATTATATGTACTGTTCTGATGATGTGCATGGTGTATTGAGCTGTGGTAACCCGTAGGGTCGCTACTCCCAAAGTAACTGCACGCAAAAGATACCCCTTGCGGGCAAATATGCATCTAACCTCCAAGTCTACATTGATAACAGTAAAATTAAAAAAAAAAGTATATTTTTTTGCATTTTATTTTATTGTATAATTTAATATTCCCCCATTTTATATTATTGCCTATGTAATTTATTGGATGATTCAGCAAAGATAAGATAGGGTATAACTTGTACTTGACTTACTTATTTTAAGTAACAGATAGTAAAAAAAAAAAAAAAAAAAAACTAAAAATTAATTTATATTCTTAAGTTAGGGAGAAGTTCCATTCAGTTGCCATATTAAGTTGCTGCAATGTGCCTTGTCCAAACATAAATTTAATTCTATCGATCAAAGAACCCACATAATAGTTATAAAAATTGCCTGTAATATTTTCCATCTCAGCTTGTCGTTCAATAATAACTTTATCTTGTTAATGATGGTCTTGTATGTGTTTGTTAATTATTTCATTATTATTTCAATAAATTAATAACCATAAAATACAATGTGAATCATTTTATAAATATTTATGATTTTTTAATTATCACTCTTACGTGACCCCAAACAATAGAAGGGTAGATAAGTATAAATTTATTATGCAAAGATAAAATAAAACAAAAAAAAAAAAAGCATTGGGCTTGGAGTGTTTAAAAAAGATATGAGTGCAAAGGGCCTCCATATCTCCACTGGTTGTAAAATAAAAATAAATAAATAAACCTAATAAACCTACAATAAAACTCGCACACTTGCTACTGCTTCAATCCCCACACAATCGACAAGACATGACCAGATGGGGGTACACAAGCCATGGATATCGTTAACACTAGAAATTTTATGGCCACATATCTATAAATTGTTATGTTACAATTTTGTTGTATTTTTTTTTGTTACAAAGGATACGTCCAAGTGTAACCCGAGCAATCTCCACGTTAAACATAAAGTAACAATTCCATTATTATAGCCTAATAATTCGTAAAAATATATAGTTTACTTTTAAATTGTAAAAAGAAACTCTTATATTACACATACATATGAGTTATCAACTTCTGAGGACGATTTTAGCGAAGGTGTATGTGTATGTCTTGTCTGTGCCCGCAAGACGTATTTGTTGCATGCAGTTCCTTGGGGAGCAGCGACCCCACGGGTTACCATAGCTCAGTTCTCCAAGCACTTCATCAGAACAGTACGCAATACATTTAAACTTACAAACACACTACCCTTTAAAGACAAGGACAAACACAGTACACAGTATAGAATACACAATAATAACTGGGGTAGCGCGCTGGACTAGCCAAACGGAGGTCTCTTCCTAGGAGCCTCTACAGCTCACTGTCCGGTGATGGACAGTGTTGTCTGTAGCTAGAGAACACTGCTCGGAGGAGGCAGTGCACTGAGAAGGCTCCGAGGTAGCAAAATAGATCTTTCAGGTCGCAATGCAATATTCCCCTTATAACAATCTAATAACATTGCCTGCTGATGTTGTCCGCAATATCTTGGGCTTTACATTGACAAAAGACTTACATGGGTTCCCACTAACACACACGAGTCATCAAAAGAAAAGAACTTAACATACGGTTCAGACTATAGGATTTAAAAGACTTCTTGGACAACAGATCGACATTCACAACACTGCAAAACAAAAGACTTGTTTATACAGCCAACTAAAAACCTGTTTGGGCATACGGAAGTGAACTTTGGGATTCAACCAAGCGTAAACAGTCACTGCAATCCAAAATCCATAGAACTATGTTCAACTCTCCCTTTTACGCCTCCAATAAAACAATCCACAAAGACTTAAGACATATTCTTCCGACAAGAAGTTATCCAAACACAACGTAATAAATTTCATATATCCTCTCATGCTAATCATAATCCTCTTGTCCGTCGTCTTTCGTCCCAAACCCTCTTTGACAATCCTCCCCTACGCCTGAAACGTCATAGCTAAGAAGATAACAAATATTAAGAATGTTTACTAGGAATTGCAAGAATGTTAACTACCAAAGAGTGGTTTCTCTACTCTTGCGTTTTATTGTTATTCACCTATCTAACTAAATATTTTAAATCATTCTCGGGATATGGGAAAGAAAAGTCTTCTGTACAATATATGGCCCGAGATAATATAAACGGGGAATGACGAATCCGAATCAACATGGAATTGAAGAAGTTTTTTTCGGGCTGCCGGACATAATAGCCTATATAAAAAGAAGGGAGAATGATATGGGTAGGACATGTAGAGAGAATGTCCAACGAGAGGGTTCCAAAGAAAATCTCGTTAAGTACGCCAGAAGGTGCAAGGAAGCGAAGGACTATCTCCAGCTGAGGTGGCTGGAGGATGTCCGAGGATGATCTCCGAAAACTGGGAATTAGAAGATGGCACCTTGTAATACGATTCGAAGAGAGGGATCTAAAGCAGAGAGAACACAAAATTGCCACAACATTACACAAAAATTAAGTAGCGTTGAGATTTAGGCTGAGTAAAGAGAAGGGTAGTAGTTGGTTGCTAACGCGTTCTATAAAGGTACTATATAAACTGTTCTGAAGATTGACCCTTGTAGGGCTAGAGCAGCTGTATATATTATACAGAGTCTCCCACTCTAGTCTGGCCTAAGAAGCGACTGAGACTCTCAATTTAGTCTCTTTCTCTCTCTCTCTCTCAATGATACCTTCATTGTCCATTGTCTGAATTAGAACAGGGTATAGCCCAAGTCAATTCCGATGTTAATTCAATTAATGAATGGGTGAAAAAAAATTGTATTGAGTTTAATGTTTCCAAAACCAAAGCCATGATGATTGGAAGTGCCAGATATGTCAACAATATTGATATGAATTCTATTTCAAAAATTACATTAGATCGGGCTTCTATTCCTTATGTAGATTCTGCTAAATGTCTGGGTGTCACCATTACTCTATCATGGAATAATCATGTTGGTGACATATCTAACAAAATTTCTAAAACTTTGTACCAGCTTAAATACAATAAGAATATTCTGCCTATTTCGCTAAGAAAACAGTTGATTACTACACTTATATTTCCGCATATAGATTACTGTTCGCTAGTGTACAATGATTTAACAGTTGAATTGAACATAAAATTACAAAGATCAATAAATTCCTGTGTTCGTTTTATTTTAAATGTAAGAAGAGACGAGCATATTACTCTTCATTTTATTTTTCTTAATTGGTTGAATGTCAAGTATAGAAGGAAGTACTTATTGGGAAAGTTTCTGTTTATGCTTATAAAAAATCAACGTCCCGAATATTTATTTAATCTGTTTATTAGGAAGGCCCAATTAGATTTAAAAAATACCAGAACTGTTAGTTCTAAATTTTATATTTCTCCATATCGAACAGTTACCTATAAAAATTCTTTTCTTGTGCAATCTTCTCTTTTCTGGAATTCTCTACCTCTTACTTTAATTCATAAAAGTACAATAGCTTCATTTAAAAATGCATTGTATGATTTCTTAATGCGGTCCTTCATAGTAGACGCTTCTCATTAGAGAATTTATTATTTATTTTGATTTCTATTGATTAATTGTATTTCAATGTAGTTTTTGTTATATGAATTTTACTTTTATATTGCTTTTACTTATAGAGAACTTATTGTAATTAATTTTGTAATATACATTTTGTTTGTTGTCCTTAAGGGATATTGTCCCAGGACAAAATAAAAGTTTCTTTCTTTCTTTCTCTCTGCTTTAGATCCCTCACTTCGGATCCATTACACACCTCAAGGCTCAAGATAGAGTAGAATGGGGACCGACTTATTGAAGAGGCTAAGCCCAGTTGTGGACCATTAAGCCAATAATTAACTAACATTGTAAACGTTGCAATTTTCAAAATAATTTATTAATTAAATTATATTAATTGGAGTCGTGTCGTGGAGAATGTCGTGTGAGTGATTCACATCAGTTTTTTTTTTTTTTTTTTTTTAATTTATATTTATAATTTGTAAATTGTCAAATATATTTCTTCAAGTTGAGCTTTTTCTCCAACCTATATTTATAAAACTTGATAAAATATTTATTTTTTTAAATAAGAACGTGCCACACGAAAGCTAATCTTGTCATGCAATATTTATTTAAAAATCAAGTCACCGAATTTATTATTTTTTTTTTTTTAGTTCTAGTTCATTTACATAAAAAAGGGGCAATATTTTTTTGGTGTATATTATTTTATTATACTTACAAATCAGAAGTAAATTTCATACGGCTTTCTCGAACAATAACTTAATTTTCAAATTACAAAATTTAAGCATTTTGAAATTGCAAAAAAAAAAAAAAGCACCTCTTAAATTGTCATAAATATGTGATGGAATCGTATAGCTTATTCAGTAAAATAGAAGTTAGGTAGCGAAAGAAATATAAAGATACAGACTGGCTGAGTAAATAAGAAGGTAAAAATAGATAGGTTGCTGATTGGATGCATGTTGTTGTAAACTGTCGTAAAACTGTTCTTAAACTGTCCTGAACTCTTCTGCTGTCGCTTTATATTTATATGAATCAAATTGTCCCTTCCTAGGGCTGGCCTACGTGGAGAGTGACTAATTTTTGATTAATGTCTACTTCTTCGCTCATCGGATCCTTAATGAATCTTAATTGATTCGGATCGGTATGTGATTTTTTTTTTTTTTTCCACTTTCTCCATAAAGACACCAAGAAATTTCATTAAATTTGTTTTACTAAACATACATACAGAGACGTAACATTTTTTTTAAAACCAAAGCGCTGAGGCTGATTCTACAAAGTTGAGAAAGAAATCCCGGTACACATACTCTGTGAGTGCACCAGCCTGATAGGCTTGATCAAGTAGGCGAAGCTGAGGGATCCACAATAAGCTCGTCTCCCCTTTTGTCAATCTAATCTAACACTTTATTGAATGGACTTTTCAGTTCTTTGCGAATTTTTTGAAACCTCACAAAATATGCATGCTATGACGGATAAAATTCCAAATGTTATACAGCATTGCGGACCCATCCACATACACACACACATATACACACACACACACACACACACTCAAACAAGCCTATCACTTTTTATTTGCAGCATATACCAGAGAAAGTGATTTTTTTTTTTAGAGTTCCTTGAGTAGCAGCACTTTTAAGCTCTTCTCTTCTAAACTATCACATCAGTACAATGAAAGCGTACTTTATATCAAATCACAGAAAACACGTTTTTTTTTATGGAGGGGGAAAAATGCCTCCTCACGAGTGCGGGACTTGCACCCACTAAACTGTTAAGGTATTACTTCGGGGTGATGCCTCGTAATATGCCTTAACGGGCCTACTCCAGACTAGTTGGACCCCCGGCCTCGGGTGGCCGAGGTGCCGGTTCATTTCAATAATCTTCATCCGAAGGACTGTCCGGACAAAGATAGCAACCTTGTTCCACAGGTCTCTTCGGATGAGCATGGTACTCACCACCGATTCCGGAGTAACCCTCCCGATTTCAGCCTCCAGCCTTTGTCTTTCTCTCGCCCATCTCCCGCATCCGAAAAAGGTGTGGCATGCGTATATGCGTACTTAGCGGCATCCCTGTAAATGCACGCCGAGTCTTCCACCTTCCCCACCTGACGCAGGTCAGCACGGCAAAGCATCCTTGTCCCGTCAGAAATTGGGTGAGGAAGTAGTTTGGGATAAGCTCTGCCGTCCACCTACTGCGATGCTCCTCCTCCCAACGCTCCTGCCACCTCATCATCATGGTCCTCCTGGCTACCTGTCTGCCTACGCCTCTCTAATCTCAGCTTTCAACTCCCGGATCTCTGCCATCTCTCCCGGGCCATGAGGTCGACAGGAACTACCCCCGTAACCACCAGAACTCCAGGCCCAGACTCAGTTCGGTACGCACTGGCGATCCTCAGAGCCTCTCTTCATTGCACCGCGGCCAGCTGCCTCTGATGTATTTTCTTTCTTAGGGCCCTAGCCCAAACCTCACATCCCTTGCTGCTGCCCAACCTCTGCTGGCCCTTGTCCTTCCCCATTTGCCATCAGCCTGCTCAAGCTCACAGTTACCCTCGCCGCCTTCTCTCTAGAGCGCCGCACATGCTCCCAGAACCTCAGCTTGGTGTCTAAATACATCCCCAAGTACCAGACGGAACCTGAGGATTGACGGTAGAACGTTGAAAGCTCAAAGCAGAAAACACTTAGACATCAAAAAAAAAAAATCACTGATTTGATGTGCGACTTTAAAGAATTTTTTTTTTTTTTTGAAGAATTTTTTATTTTTCTTTAAAAAGGGTACAATGGATTTTTGTTTTAAATGTGGAATGCTCACTGCATACATACCACACTCTATTTATGTTGAGGGGGAGTGGAAGAGCAAAATTTCAAGCTTAAAGAAAGTAGTGTACTAAACGAAAGCCGTCTAAGGGTTTCACAAAAGAATTTCTTTTATTTAAATAATTCTGTCACAAAGACATATGCGCACAACCAAGAAACATTATGTAATATCGGAAAAAAACATCTTTCTTTATGTTAACAAGATGTATTTCCAATGTAATTGAATTTCTATATCCTCATGTAAATATTACGAGAAAATAGAAAAAAAAAGAAGGTATAAATGAAAATAAGTGAAATCTTTCATCTTTCTGTCCATCAAATGAAAATCCAAGTTCACCTCCTTATTGCTGTGCTATCTCAGATCGGTTTACTTTCATAAATTAAACTTAAACCCCCAAATAAAGAAGAAAGTGAATCCATCGGTGTAATCATTTAAGTACCAGTAAATTAGAAAAACATCCAAAAAAGAAGAAATGAAAATCAAACAATTTTCTTCCATACTTTAATTAAATACAAATAATTTCTTTCAATTGAACGGAAGGAAGTTATTTTTCCAACTTCCTTCTTTTAAATGAATAAAAAAAAAAAAAAATCAACAAAGAAATGAATTCTGATTAAATAAACAACTAATTACTTAAGGAATAAGTAAATGAATAAGAAAATTATGATTAAGTTATCCATTATCCCTTTTCTATTCGTCTTCTAAAACGCTTGCTTTGAGAAACATGTCCATTTACGATGCAAAAAAGGAAGTTCAACAATATAGCTTTAAAATTGGTCAGAACAATGAATTTTTCATTCGAGTCCTGAGAAGGATCAAAAGAAGTAAAGCTTCACTATCCCGCGACCTATAAGGATCATTATGCATGTAATGGCATCCAGCAGAGAGAAGAGAGGCTCTCTCTGGTTAACAGAGACTACTCTCTGACTTAGGCAGACTAGAGTGGGAGAACCTGTGTATATAAGCCAGTGAGAATCTATCTAGAGGATATCTATCAGTTTCAAGCATATATCGCATCGTGTCATATCTCTACTCCCACCTTTTATTCTATCAGTTTCATTATAAAGTCCAGTGCAGTTAAGTGTAAACTTATAGCTACATTACAACAGTGTCTTCATATCTGGCTCATTCAATCAAACCTAATTTCTCTCCTCAACAACTCCATTATATGCACATCTGGTCCTAAGTCCTTACTTTGTCTTTTAGCTGCCTCATCCGCTTTTTCATTGCACTCAATTCCTATGTGATTCATGTATCCACTGTATTTTGAAATTTTTGACACTGTGGTCTATTTCATGCGCAATATTATATATGATATGTCTTGTATATATGGAATGTCTTACTTCGAGGAAGTCTACTGCAACGATACGGATGGGGCGCCAAGATACGCGGACATAGTGGCCTTTCCAAGAAATAATGGCATGGCCATGATAATTGATCCCACTGTCCGTCTTCGAGTCGAACAACCCGAATCAAGCAGAAGACGTAGATAAAGAAAAGAAAAGCATATACGAGAAGTGCATCCCTGTTTTTTTGAAAGAAAAGTTCCGAGAGGGGTTCGACGAGAGGGATTTTACAGTAAAAGGGCTGCGGTTTGGAGCCCGTGGAACAATCCCCCCGATTCACCGGAAAATACTTGGAGGATGTTGGAATGAAAGCAAAGGAACAATGTCTCCTATCGGAAAATATAATATTGGATAGGCTAGGTATTATCCAGCATCATATAATGGGACTTAACGTCCAATTCGTCTCCTCTCTAATTTCCAAAAGATATTGACTATCCTGTCTGTCTATTATCCTTAATTAGTTTTTGCCGAAGACTAATTAGTCATATTCTTATTTGACGTAAATATGTACAATCATATGTTTTATCTTTTTTGTTCTGTTATATTTTTTTAATCTTGTAACCGACAAAGTGTTTATTCATTGCTTTTTTAATTCTGTTTTTATCAGTAAGGTACCTGTTGTTGCATTGATTTTATTTATGATTTTTGATTATTAATGACCATTAGACGGTGATATACAATTACATATCTATCAAGATTGATCGGTACGCTGTGTTTTTCAGCAATCTAACTAAGTTAAGGCAGCATCATTTATTTATATTTGTACTTGTAAATATTTATCAATAAATAGTTTCTCTCTAGTAGTCTAATTTTCCCAGATAGCAGTTCTTCAGCATAATGCAGATGTGCAACAAGATACAGTCTCTCATACTGAGCTATTATTCAAATTAAAATACAAGCTGGTGGAAGAGTGGCAGATAGAGCACGACAAAGTGTCTGAAGTAAAGGGCGTATTTTATCATGAAGGTACATTTGAAAGCCTGGTTTCATAGGGCCGCAAATAGTCGTTCTGACGACGGTTAGAACTGGCCATGGTTTAATTAACAGAACACAAAATTTATGGAGTTAACTTGTGGAGTCTCCAAACTGTGTTGAATGTGAAATGATTGAAACCGTGGAGCATGTCATCACGCCCTGCAAGAAGTATAGAGATGCCAGAAGTGATTGTCCACTTTTTTCAGAAACACAATAGTCTAAAAGAAATTATATCTTCGAAAGACAGTAGTATTATAACGATTTTCCCTCTAAACTAGCTATTGCAACCAGTGGGTTCGTAAAATACTCTAAACTTCAATAAGAAAAACACCACTTCATTGTTATACACAATAAACTACAAAATACAACACTTAGTTATAAGAATAATTAATTTACAGTTAGAATACAACACTTGGAATAATTAATTCACAGTTTAAACCAACAAAAGTTCACTTTGTTCACTTTTGATACACTTTTCACAAACGTACACTTAGTTTGTAACTAGAAAACTCTCCTAGACTGACTGTTGTCCCACTATTTATAACGGCGGAGAAGAGTCTAGAATCTTCTTGATTCTTCTAAAAAGAACCATAGCGCACCGCCAGCGCTTCTAAGTGGCCACTAGGAGAACTTGAGGTACCTGCTTTCTCTCCTAGATGGCACCAGTGGCTACGTAACAATATATTACACAAACTAAATATTTATATGACTAAATCTATCAAAATTGCTATTTAAAAAAATATATACAAATCACTGACATAATGGGCTCCTAACAAGGCACCTAAGTCATTAAAAAAAAGAAAAAAGAAGACTATTATGGAGAATTCCCCAATTAGTTGACATTAACTTTTTGACTTAGAGCTTATACGCAAGCTCCTCAGTTGAGATAATGAGCCAACATTTTTGCAACTATTATAGTAATTTTCTTCAAGGTACACAACAATTAAGATTTCCTTCAATGTTTGTGTGAAAATTAAATTAGGAGCCCCTAGAACAACACTATTATATGGGGGAACATCCAGCTAAGGATGCAAATTACTTAGCAGTTTGCATGATGGATATAATGGAATGGGCAGTCTTCTGTTGAAGATATTCACCATAATGGTAATCAGGCGCTGATATCAGCCGTATGAAGCGCTAGTCCATCCTTCAACGAGGTGTTACCCACTGTCAACTATCTTCACTTGGTGATGACTGGGTTATTATAATACTGACAGTCAAACTTGCTGCTAGAAGCTGACTTTATCTCCATAGCAAGAGCTACAAGTATAATGGGATCCGAATCATTAAAGATTCATAGGAACCGAAGAGCGGAGAAACGCATTAAATGAATCAAAATTTAGTTATTCCCCTGCCAAGGCTAGATTAGGAAGGGGGACAGTTCGATTCATATAAATAGAGCAGAACAGTTCAGGACAGTTTACGACCAGTTTACAACCAGTTAGCAACCCATCTCACTACCTTCTCATCCACTCATCCAGTCTGTCTCTTTATATTTCTCACAGCTACCTAACTTCTATTTTATTGTAACTTCCTTGCTGTTTGTGTGTTCTTTTCATTATACAATGTTCAGCATATCATCTAGTTTATTTCTTTTAAAATCATATTCTCTCTAACTTTCTTTCCTTCTCATATCCATTATATAAGAAATGAGATAAATACCCAGCAATCAATCTGATGGCTTTTGAAAGTCTTCAAAATCACTCTTGTACAGGCCAGTATGTCTACGCCCAAGATAGCCCACACTAGCTATTAATAGTTAGAATAAGCAATAGTTCTAACTAACTTAATCGCTCTTCAAGTGATTTTTATTCTACATAACTATTCGCTGAAAAAATTCAATCACCAATCACAATGATTACAGTCAAAAACACAAAAGCTTTGAGCTGAGATATCATTTAATGATTATTCTGAAAACTCAGAGAATTTTTTTCTAAAAAGATGCATTTCCAGTTTTTCGATTTTCTTTAAATTAGGAATTCTAACTATGCTTTTAATGTAACATAATATTATATAGGCAGTAGCACCGTATATGTACGCTGAGATGTCAATTAAAGAGAAAGGGTAAATGTTACAACTCTCTTAGAAAACTCGGAAAATCAATCCCTCACCCAACCCCAAAATGTTTTAAATAAAAGTGCTAAGTTTATACATGTGCAGTTAGTATACAAAGCTTAAAGAAAATTTTTGGAGACTTTAGGAGAAAAATCACGCAAAATTAAAAAAATAAATAAATAAATAAAAATTCAGTAACTGTGCACTTCCGGTTGATGGATTTTGTCATGGTGGTATTGAACGGAATATTACTTTGAGTCTCTCTCTCTCTCACTCTCACACACACACACACACAAACACACACAAACACCATTCAAAAAAAGTAAATAAAATAAAGTTCGTATTTGGAGATGTGTAGATCTTTGGGCGAATTAATAAATGTAAATTGTATCGAAATATATTCTTCTTATATATTTTATGATTGTAAAGTAAGGAATTTTTCCTTACTTAGTAATAAATTTAGTAATATTTTAGTGATAAATTGGGTTTTTTGAAGATTGGAAGGCACAAAAGAAACAGTTAGTTGAGTCAGAGATATCTGGCCTACCCCTATCACTACATTTATTTAGGACTACATTTATTTCCATCTTCCCACCATATATAAGGTGGACCCTTTTAGGGAAGGAGGTTAGTTCAAAATTTATACCGTAAAAAGAGTGAAATCTATCATTCACTTCCTATCATGGCTTCACTATCATATCATGGCTTCCTTAGAAAAAGCCATGTTACAGTAGTGAGTGGTGGAAGTGCTCCAAAAAACCCAACCTTTTTCAACTTAGAATATATGTAAAATATGTAAGTTTAATAAAAAGCTATTTCTCCCAAATGACAAGACACTTGTGTTCTTGTACCACAATATGTATTTATTTATTTTTGACATATACTTCTTATTTTAATTATATATTTTTTGAATCTATATATTAATTTGTTTTTTCATCCTCTCCAACTTCTGTATAAACACAGACCTCACGAGATCCCTTTAGAGCAGATTTCAAATATGAATTATAATAATTAATTATTAACATATTTAATTTACCCCCCAATACAAAATCATATTACAGAGGATCTTCATTGAACCTTGTATATTTGACCAAACTCAAATGGTCAAAATACTAACCGGCTGCTTTATTGAATCAAAAACCACAATAATTACAATATGAAA
The DNA here is from genome assembly GCA_011037195.1 of Triatoma infestans. Taxonomy (NCBI): domain Eukaryota; kingdom Metazoa; phylum Arthropoda; class Insecta; order Hemiptera; family Reduviidae; genus Triatoma; species Triatoma infestans. The sequence continues at coordinate 16,005 of JAAEAF010006132.1, read as the reverse complement.
ACTAAAAATAAATGAGAATCCATTTATTAATTTGGTCAACAAGACAAAAATAATGTCAATTGAGTAAAAACTAACGTAACTAATCAACAGCCATGACTCTTCAGCCCGTGCCATTTTACACAGTAAGTGATTATATGGTACCAGCCAGGCATAGACCTTTTATTTTATTACACTTTAATTATATTAGTTGTTTGAAGTTTATAAGTTTACAATTCACTATCTGAATTTAATGAATCGTTAATTTTTTTTTTAAGATTAGAAATCATTTTACTTACGTGTTATCCTTCTACTCTAGGCGATCCTGTTGTTAAAAAAGAAATAGAAAACAGCAAGAAGTTTTCTATCAGAACTTATTCTCTTCACAGATTTGCCACAACTTCACCGATAGCACTTTAAATTCCATCTGCAATAAAATAAATAAAAAAAATCAAATAATTTTTTTATTACTAACGATTTTTTTTTTTTTTTTAATTTAATTTATATAAAAATCCGGGTCAACCAAAAAATTTTATTTTTGCTAGTTTTACTTTCTCTTACTCTCCTAGTAAGAGGAAGTATTGTTATCGTGTCAAATTTTCGATATCGAGTTTTCACCGGAAATATCTGTGTTGAGGTCCCCTGAGTCCAAAAAAAGGTGTGTGTGTTTGTGTGTGTATGTATGTGAACAGCATAGCTCAAAAACGAAAAACCGTAGAAAGATGAAACTTGATATACCGTTTAAGTATCACCATGGGATCTGACAGTAAGTCATCTGTCAGAATTGCTCAACCGGAAGTACCACTTTATTAGTTTTTTTTTTTTTACTCAAATGAAAATTAAAAATCTGGTATGAAACACTCATACAAATTTATCTTATTCCAGTTCTCAAAATTATAATTGGCAAATTTTAATAGTTTGTGCACCAAATTTATAGAAATTCGTCGAAAACTGAAAAAAAACCTGTTCTGTAAACTGTTCTGATGACCACAAAAAGAAGTAGGCTCTCTCGGAAAATATCTCTGATGCTTTGTTTTCCACCTCTGCAGAAGCAACACAACGAAAACTAATAACATAATTAAATGAAATTTGTTCAACTAACGTTAACAATAAAGCTTTAAATAAATTTGGTCTTTTAAGTTCATCAAAGTGTTATATAATGTTTGGAGTCTAAAAAAAATGTAGTTTTAGAAATTCTTCTAATGTGCGCGTGTTGAGATGTCGGCACAACCCGAACTTTGTATTCTGTTTAAATGGTACCAAAGGACGCCCGAAAATCAATTTCTAGTAATCATAGAGAGAGAGGTTGACATTATGCTGCTTTCTTCTAAAGTGTCATTTCCCGACTTTATTATCTATATAAAATTAATAAGAATTTAATGTGATACAACAATTACGAATTTGAAGAATATCAGTTTACCTACCGGAAGTACGATTTCTTTTTGCCTATTATATTTCGGATATTGGTACAGATGTAGGCCGATAAGTGCTAATTTTCAATTATTTCAGCTTCCTGTTAATACCTCAAATTACATCTTCAATTTGGAATTGGGTTCAATAGTTATATATATATTTATCTAATATAAACTATATATATAGTATATATATATATCTTAGGTTTACATTTTAAATACATATTAAAATTACTTAAATTACCGGACTCTAGATTACCTAAATGATTGCTATTAATACTATTGAGAATAAACATTTAAAGAGTTGAAGCATCTCTGTACTCAGCATCAAATAACATTGAATGAATTTTGTGGTGATGCTGTCGGAACAGTGGAAGGTAACCTTAAATAATCTATTAACCAAAATAGAAACTATTTTATTTTATTTATTTTGTAACACAAACACTTTTCATGAAGTGTTTATATTTAAGTATATTCTTCAATCTATATATTCTTTCCTGTATTTTTACTTTCTCTTACTCCTAGTAAGAGGAAGTATTGTAATCGTGTCAAACTTTCGATATCGAGTTTTCACCGGAAATATCCGTTTTGAGGTCCCCTGAGTCCAAAAAAGTGGTTTTAGCAAATGGTCTGTGTGTGTGTGTGTGTGTCTGTGCGTCTGTGTGTGTATGTGAACAGCTAGTTCAAAAACGAAAAACTGCAGAAAGTTGAAACTTGATATTCCGTTTAGGTATCACCATGGGATCTGACAGTGGGTCATCTGTCAAATGGTTCTCAACCGGAAGTACCACTTTAATAGTTTTTTTTTTTTTTTTACTTTCTTGCGTTTTTCTCAAAAATAGCTTCGTTGATTTTCTTCAAACTAGGTATATCAACTACACATAGAAGGAGCTACAACTTTTATTTGAAACATTACTCTGTGAAAATTCATTTAAGGGCAGTTATGGGGGGATAGGTGGGGTTAGGTTTTTATCTAAAGTGCTAATTCAGTTTATTAGACAATTCTATCATCTAAATAATGTTAATTAGAATTGAATATGTTGTTGAAATTCCGAGTTTGGAAAAAATCGGATAACCGGAAGTGCGTTTACTTTACCTCTTTATTAAATGATTTTTTCACTTTTTCGCGATTTCTCACAAATGGCTCCGACGATTTTCTTGAAACTTCATATTATTATTATTATTATTATTATTCGCAGAAGGAGGGGGGGCAAACCATACGCTATCCAAAGCCTCCCAGGGCCCATATAGCTACCCCTAAAGAATAACAACCACTGGGACTACAACGAAAATCTAGGCCCAGGTTTTAACCATCTAAGTTTCACCACAGACCGAACAAATCGGACCAAAACCTTAAAAGGACCAGCTTAAGAGCCTCTACGATACTCTTATTCCGGGCCCGGGAAGGTCCTAAACTAATCTCCTCACACCCAAACACTTCGTCATCAGTGCATGGTGTTTCCTCCTCAGTCTCACAACTCTACAAAAGGGGTTCGACACGAGTCCCATTATATAGAGATGTCTCTTAAACCACAATGGCCCGTGGGGAATTCCAACCAGAGTTGAGGGAGGTCCGTGAAAGATATCGGACCCCGCTACTCAAAGCTCCGTCCGGGCCCCTAATGAGCATTTTATACTGCCGACAACCCACTGCACTCATCCATAAGGATGAGTGCTGTGAGGTCATCCACGTCTGAAAGCCCGACAAACATGTGCCAGAAGACACACCAACAGCAGGCTCTGGACCAATGAATTAATTTGGCAAACCTATCCACCTCCTCATTCCCAAAGATTCCCATATGACCTGGAACCCAGACCAGAAGCACATCCTTTATGAAGAAAGATCTTCCAGTCTAGAACATTCCAGCACCAATCTGGAAGTGAAGACACATGAATTAAGCGCCTTCAACGCAGCTTGGCTGTCCGAGCAGATACAAACATCTTCATATATAAACTAAACACACAAAGATCTACAGCATTTATTTAAAACATTTCTCTGGGAAAATTCATTTAAGAGCACTTTTTTAGGGGAGGGGTGGGGTTATGTTTTTCTCTAAAGTGCTATCATAGTTAAATTTTACAATTCTATCAACCAAACAAAATTAATTAGAAATAAATAGATGGCCAAAATTCCGAGTTTCAAAGAAAATTAGTAAACCAGAAGTGCGCTTTTACTGAACAGTTTTCCGACAAATTTCATTAAATCTGGTAAATAAACCATAAAATTTGTCAAATTATAATTTTGAGAACTGGAGTAAGAGAAAGTTGTGTGAGTGTTTCACCCTGATTTTTTTTTTTTTTGGTGCATCGACAGCTGTGGTCACGGGATGTCTCGTATTTTCTCCTTACCTTATAGCGTCTAATTCACTACCTTGCCCAGCAAGGTTTGATGGAGCCTCCGGTGTAGAACAACAACATTCCATACATCCCCTCTTTCACCATCGATCACCAGTCGAAGAGGGGGGACTGTTGATACCTGTTTGTGCCAACCCTTTATTTATCAAATTATTTTGGGCCCTTACAACGCATAAATATTCCTTTCGCTTCTCGAATTAAATAGTATTGAATTTTATTTATTGGATTCTTTTGTTTATAATATGCTAATTTATATATTACATTATCACTGATAAATCCCCTTATCTGATGGACGCCACTCGATCATTTTAAAATATATGTTCATGTCTGAAGGCTATTTGCATTGAAGGAGAAATATTTTTATAGCTATTATTATTATAATTGATAGTTAATACGTAATAAAATTTACAAGTAAATATAATACAATATCGAGATGTTAGATTGAAAAAGGTAACCCAGTGGTCTGGCATTTTTATTATCATGATACGTGATACTACTTCACATTTTACATTATTTCATAAAGTTATGACACAATAGTCACTCAATCAATGGGTTATCTCCTCTTCAATCTCCTGGGTATTGTGGAGACAATAAAGTTGTTATATTAAAAAGCGTGAAATGAGCTGCTTTTAGAGAAATGGAATTTGAGAAAACGAAATACTTGCTAGATAATGGACAAAAGAGATATTCCGATCATTATGGATAAGGAGGTTCAAGACAAAAAAAAAATGGAGCATTAAGGATCTGCCGAGGAATTTTTGACTGCAAGGATTGGATACGTTAGGATTTGGAACATAATTCAACACCGTATGACCGAATTGGTCTTAGTAACAGTACATATAAAAATGTATTGTTATTTAAGTTTAGTTTTTGAATGTCTGTCGAGGAGGAGACTGGCCAGGATTTAATAGCGTCGGTTAACCTGTCTTTTCTGTCTGGTATGGAGGGATTCTATGCTAATGTATTGGAATCAGTTATCGGATTCCAGAGGTAATGGAGTTCAGATGTCTTGAAGAGGGACTTGTATAGGGATGCGTTGGCGAAACTGCTGCTGTACTGATCGTTGAAGCTGTAATGCTCGTTGAAACTATAATGATATAATGATGCCCTCCTCCAGTGGGGCGAAGTTTATATTAGTATTACTCACACATTGACAGGTGTGTAAGTAGTACTCACACTAAGACATCTCTCGCAGTGTGCCGACCTTGGTCAGTTCGGTGACCAGTTTGATTTAGGTCAGTGGCCAGATTTGGCGACAGATAGTCGCCCATCGGTGATTTTCAAAGACTGGTAGCCTTCAGTGGTTGTTGGCCCTTGTATGAAGGAATATCGGCCAGGTGGCTTCTGTACAATAATGATCCTTTTAGCGGTGCTTGTCTTTGACCGTATGTATTGACCCTTGTTTGAAAAGGCTTTTGTTTGGCGCGGCTCTTGTCTTGAAGACAGCGGCTGGCTGTGGCCACTAGTTATAAATTATCCTTTCTTCTTGTTATCTTTTGTGAAGATAGCGGCTGGCTGGAGCCACTTGACATTGCTTGACATTGATATGACATTACACTAATATAATATTTACAAAATGCCAAAAAAAATTTATAAAATTAAAATAATTATCGTAAAAGGAACCGTTGAGGTATAAGTAATATATAGTATGTATAAGTCCTTAAGTAAATAACACGTCTTCACTAAAGTATGAGGCTGTTCCAAAAGTGTTGGGGGATAAAAGCGGCGCACATGTGCCAAGTACGCATTCATCTATTGAATAGAAGTATTTTTATATTAAATTCTTATTCAATCAAAATATTATAAGGAATTCATCTTTATTATTATGAGTGATAAATGTAACAGGGAAAATAAAAATTACTAAATCAGAAATTTTTGAGTACTTTGAATAAGACATGAAATCATAAAATTCATCTTGGAAATTTATAAATGTGCAATTATCGAAATATGTTGTTTTCTGAGCTAACCAACCTTGCGACGTGTTTACACTAACTTCGATCTTCACTTTATTACCGTCACTTTATCTGCCACTTTCGCTAACTCCTTTGTGCCCGTTAAATGTGGAGGAATCTAATCTAATCTAGTAACTCGGGGTCTCGATAAAGAAGGTTCAACACTCCTCAGCTGGGCCCAATGTGTACCCCGCAAAAAAGCCTCACATCAGCCCTGTATCATTAAAAAACGCCAGGGCTGAGACGAGTCAAAATTTCTGATTCTGCTTTCGGCTCCTGAATGTGGGTGCCAAATTTCAGGAATCGTCTGCGAGCATAGTGCACGCACTCTTCAAGAAGGTGAAACGGTGAATCCTCATCCTTTTGTCCGCATTTCCTGCAAAGTGGATTCGCAGAGAGACCCATATTATGCAGATGCTCCCTTAGAAGGTAGTTCCCTGTAACTAGGACAGTAATTCTCTTTCACGTGGTAGACGACATCCAGCATGTATTTATGACGTGTTCAAGGTATTTATGACGTGTACAACATTCACAGAAAACTACTATTTGATCAATTAACGACATATTGGACTCTCCATTCAATTTCAATTTAATAGTACATAATATGACTGTCACTTACAAAGCCTTAGACAGTTTTATAAGAAAAAGCAACTTAAAATTTTAAAGGAAAGAGAAATCTGTTTAAAATAGTAGTGGCTGTATGGTAGTAAACCCAATGCCAAAAAAAAAAATTCTCCTTAGCTCCAGTTTTGTTCTGCCGAGAAGATAGATTGTGCGAGTATTTGAGAAAATCTTGGAATGCCTCAGTACTGCAATCTTTTTCCAATATAATGTATGTTTCCATGTTAGCCATTTTTCAACCGGCCCTACAGGCAGTTCTGTACGAGATGCCGCAGAGAGGATCCAGACCAATGGGCATTCGTGAGGCGCCCTCCTTAGCCAGCTGTCGGCCTCTTCGTTACCTTGAATGCCATTGCGCCTCGGCACCCAGCCTAGCCGGAAGGCTATTGTGGCTTGCCAGAGATTCTAACTGTTCGCGGCATTCTTTAACAATCCTCGACCTGATGCAGTTGGCCTCTAGTTACACGGCACTGCCTTCTTAGGAAGCATCTGCATAATATGGGTCTCTCTGCGGACCCACTTTGCAGGAAATACGTACAAAAGGATGAGACACTGTTTCATCTTCTTGAAGAGTGCCTGCACTATGCTCACAGACGATTCCTGAAATTTGGCACCCACATTCTGGATTCGAAAGCGGAATCAGAAATTTCAGTGGATGTATCTCTTCAGACTATTTCGCCCGTTGGTCACAGTTCCCTAGCTCTTATCTCATTTCACGCGATGCCCGGTTTCAAACCATTCCTTTTTCTGTCCGCTTCCATTATTGTAAAAGTGACAGACAAACCATTTAAATTGTGCTTTTCTTCTAAAATCTTTGAGACTGGGCTGCTACGCCCAAAAGATCTTCGGTTTAATTTTATCATTTCATAATACAAAATCATCTTCCATAGCATAGCTTCATGGTTTCATATATACAAAATATATAGGTTTCATGATCTATATTTCATTTTATCTAAAACAATAACATAACTTTGGCAAATTTCTCATCTTCAAGTGAATGAACACTATACAACATTTACGTAATTTTTAAACGTAGTCAATTAATGTTGAAGATAGCAAACAAAAAAAAAAACATTAATCTATTAATAATACAATAAATAATGGAAACAATTAAGAAAAATTGCAACAATATTCTACTTGGAAAACAATACAGAGAAGTTATGAATAATTTCAGACTATGCGAGATTTTAGTGTATAAGGAAGTAGTAATAAGCATCCTCACCCCATAAGGCCAGAGAAGGGGAGACTGCTGCATTCTGCTGACAAAGAAATCTTACTTCCTGCCTATACCCACGCAATCTGAGAGATGAAATGGGAAAGCATGTTTAGAAGTTTTCATCTTGGATAAGAAAGCCAAGAACCCTTCCTAAACTTGGTTCTTTGTAACAGAAATTGGTGACTTTTATATTAAAAATAGAATACATCTGATGTGAAACACTCATACGACTTTTTTCTTGAAACTAACAAGTTTATTATTGACAAATGTTCTTCAATCTTAGAATTTTTACGAAAATCCAGTGGTGAGGGAATATAAAGTTTTTCAGCACATAGATTTGATTATATTTTAGTCCAGAAAACAACGCTTCCACCAAACACCAAAATAATGTTTGAAACATAACACATATTTCCCGGAACTCCAAAAGTCAACTTTTCCGGAAAAATGCTTCAAATACACAAGCAGCAGGTTTAGTATGTGGACCTTACAACCGTTTTTTCCTTATATAACATTCCAGTGGCGAGATAAAGGAAAAGCATCTTACCTAGGCGTTTGCCTAGATAGAAGACTTACATTGAATGCTCAAATCAACAAGGCGGTTGAAAAGGTAAGAAGGAAGCGCATCCGTCATAAAAAGATTCCACAAAATGAGAAATAAATCATACCCAAGACGTACAAGGCATACCAACACCAACTAAGGAATAGACCAAAGAAGTTACGTCTTATCCAGCCAAACCAACCTCGAAAAAAAAAATATGCTTGAAAAATTGTGTCCAAAAAGCTGCCCACCGTATAATCAGAGAAGGTGCTAAGATCAAGCTGTTAGCGACATGTGTTACATAAGTTCTGAAAGCAAAATCGTAGGGCAGTGGTGGATTATAGAAGAAGTACAAAGTAGCTACTGGAAGACTTAAAACGCAGGTCACCTCTGTTACTATATCAGAACTAATAAAAGTATTCCTTGATACTCGGGGATCTTGCACCGCTGAACCGTACTTCAACATTCTTGCATCCCCTTCCCGAAAAACTCTCTCTTTTTCGGTCAAGAAAAAAAAAAATGCTTGAGATAGGCGCTCCCTCAGAATGTTATAAAAACGATCCAGAAGCACTTTTAGTTACAGATTTATACAGACGACTCTTGGATACCAGGTAAACTACGGCTTGCTATTACTGCAAAATATTTGAAGGAGCTGTTTGCAGCCTTAGTAACAACTTCAGTGCGGAGTTTGCAGCAATTTCAGCGGCTGCTGAGAAAGTGCCAAACATTTAAAAAAGAAAATATAATCTTCTTAGTTGATTGTAAGAGGCTGCTATAAATTTCTTTTACAGCAATTCGCTAACGGTGAGTGACTTAGTCCTTGTCTGCCGGAAGAAATTGGCTCAGCGCGGAAGGAAGGTATGTAGTTGTTATGCTAGATTACTAGCCATGTAGATGTGGCAGAAAATGAGAAAGCTGGCACATTGGCAAAAATCGGAGCAAAAATCTGACATCGTCTGAAATTAGCTTAGATACAACGGTGCGATGCTGAATGAGGAATCACTGCAATATGGTGTCTTCTGCCAAACCTTGGCCTCGGCTAGTCGAGATTGGTCCTTTATCGATGGCGAACATTCAAAGGACAGCAGAATGTGGCTGCATTACGTTATTTAGTTCTTATTTTCCCTCCGCCATGACTACAGCTATTCAGCATACTATGTCACGCGGCCCAGCATAAAAAGGTTGCTCTGAAAACTGATGTTCGTTTAGTTGATATGCGGGGGGGCACGTAGAACGATCTCAGACGCGAAAAACTTGACTCCTCCCCTCCCCATTATTTACTGGTCACGACCAGCTTTACTGAAGGATGGCAAAGATTCAGGCTATTTACTGGTTTGCCATCGTTAATCCGACACAGACTAATATAACTTAAGATATTGTGTGTGACTAATGGGGAAGGGCGTCTAACAGAAATGTCCAAGACGAGTGCTGGATTTAAAATAAATATATTTGCAGATAGCATCCTAACTTTAGAGTTCACTCAGAAATCTTTTTTGTAAAACTGCATTACCGGTTAACCATTTTGCTTCATACTTGGAATTCTAGCAATGCATGGATCTTAATACTATATAGAATCATAAAGTTTACTGAAGCCACACTTTTACGGGAAATTCATGCTAAATTTGAAAGAGAAAATCACCAACTTCCGGTTGATGGATTTTAACCGAAATCTTTGTGTCCTTGTTAGGCGATAATAGCAGAATGAGAAATAAAGTTTCAACTTCTGGCATTTGTAAGATATTAAGTTATGCTGAGCATTGAGACACAAGACAGATAAATACATAAATAATCATGCTGTATATTGTTAAATTAGGCAATGGATCCCTGAAAGTGGGACAATTTGTTAGTTCAAAACCTATACTTTAAATTCATTAACTCTGAACACTTTCACCTAGTCGGTAAAAATAAGGGGGGTTACTATGCGCCAGACGCTCAAGTGTGCCCAGCAATTATAGACACTCCTTCCATGACCTTGTACTTTATAAAATGGTTACTCTTTTTATTCCTTTATTTAAAAATATTAACATTATAGTTATAGACACAATAAGCTTTTAAATTCTGAACGCCCCCCCTCCTACAATTTCAAAAGCATCACTTAAATCTATCTTTATGGATTAACTTCTAAATTTAATCAAATTCAATAAAGTCCCGGGCCATTAAAAGTAGAAATCATGTTGTGTGGGTCGCACTTATATATATTGTAATAGGTAAACAAAATTCAATGGTGAATGTCTGTGAATGTGTCTGTATGTGTGTGTGTGTGTGCATTTTTTTTTAAACAGGATATCAAAAGTTGCAGGGAGCTCCAAACTTGCTATTCCATTTAGCCGGAAGTGGTACTTTACTTCGATTTTCTTTAAACTCCATAAACACTATCTAAACAAATAATTACCAATCACTTTTATTGAAAATTGAATTTTCTCGGAAAAATTGATTTTTGGCAGGTTCTGGGGGGGGTAAAATGCAATAATTCAGTATATATAGTGGTTTTTACCACCTACTACTAATATTAATACATATTAAAAGCACTGATAGAATTCCAAATCTGTCGAAAATCGATTAACCGATAGTGCAAGTTTTACAGAGTATGTTTTCTTTTTTAATTTTTTGGGGGAATTTTCTCTACAAATGGTTATAAGGAATTTCATTAAACTTTTATCACTTTTAGCAAAAAAAATTGATTTGTAGAAGAGTATTGGAGACTTGTCAGTTAGTTTAAAATTTCAATTTGAACAGGCTTTCATGGTTTTGACATAGAACGATCTCTCTTAATAAGGCCGCTCAAGTATACAAGTAAAAATCTCCATCTCTATGTTTATTATGGCTAGCCCCCATCTAAACATTGTAACGTTGCAATTTAAAAAAAAAAATTCTTGATTAATTTGTATTAATTAGAAATAAAAGAAAGATCTATGAATGATTCACGCCAAATTTTTTTAACTATATTATTAGTGAGAGTGAAAGAGATGGGAAAATAAACATCTCTTCTCTCAAAACTATCTTTGGATATAACGTAATGCACATCACTTTTGCTTTTTCAAGTACATAACTAATGGCCACACATATATAACTTTCATATTTCTAGGTTAAAAATAGAAAATATTTAAAAAAAAAAAAACAAATGTTACTATTTATAAAAAAAAAGAAAAAGTGTTTTAAAAAGTGAAACCATAACAGATACCATATTTAATCATTCAAACAAATATAGTAACTCTACGACTAAGAAACACTAACCTCGTTCAATATTTCAACTTTTTTAAATTCTATAAACATCGTAAGAATTCCAAAAGACTTATCTGTTTTTTTTAAAACAAAACAAAAAAAAATCTGGTGTGAAACACTCACACAACTTTCTCATACTCCAACTTATCACAAATTATACTTGACCCAAATGATAGGTGTGTACCAAATATTCAAATACGACGCAAAAAACACTGAAAAAAACCGTTCAGTAAAAGCCCACTTCCGGTTAACTAATTTTCTTGAAACTCTGAATTTTGGCCATCCATTTATTTCTAATTAATTTTGTTTGGATGATAGAATTGTATAATCAACTATGATCGCACTTAAGAGAAAAACATAACCAACCCCCCCACCCTAAAAGTGCCAGTAAATGAATTTTCCAAGAGAAATGGTTTAAATAAAAGTTGTAGCTCTTTGTATGAGTATTAATATATCATGTTTAAAGAAAATCGTCGCAGCCATTTTTGAGAAAATCGCGAAAAAGTGAAAAAAAATCATTTAGTAAAGGTGGTAAAGTAAACGCACTTCCGGTTATCCGATTTTTGTCAAACTCGGAATCTCAGCAACATATTTAATTCTAATTAACATTATTTAGATGTTAGAATTTTGTAATAAACTGAAATAGCACTTCAGATGAAAACCTAACCCCACCTCTTCCCCATAAGTGCCTTTAAACGAATTTTCCCAGAGAAATGTTTCAAATAAAAGTTGTAGCTCTTTGTATGTGTAGTTGACATACCAAGTTTGAAGAAAATCGTTGGAGGCATTTTCGAGAAAATTGCAAAAACGTAAAAAAACCACTAAGTAAAGTGGTACTTCCGGTTGAGGAATTTTGACAGGTGACTCACTGTCAGATGCCATGGTGATACCTAGACGGAATATCAAGTTTCAACTTTCTACGGTTTTTCGTTTTTGAGCTATGCTGTTCACAGACATACACAGACGCACAGACACACAGACACACACACACAGACCATTTGCTAAAAACCCCTTTTTTGGACTCCGGGGACCTCAAAACGGATATTTCCGGTGGAAACTCGATATCGAAAATTTGACACGATTACAATACTTCCTCTTACTTACTAGGAGTAAGAGAAAGTAAAAAGAAAAATGTAAAAATATTTAGATTTAAGAATATACTTAAAAATATACTTCAGGATAAGTGTCGTGTTAAAAAAACAAAAAAAAACCGTCACGCGAACTTGTACACTAATAAATGTTGCATATAAATAATTATATAATATCTGGTGTGAATTAAACTCACAAGAATTTCTCTTATTATAATTAACAAAGTTGTGATTTATTTATACGACAATTACCCCACCCAGCAACAAATTTCTCACATATAATTGAAAATCTATATCTATACCTATATCGGAAATATAATATTAGGCAAAAAAAGAAATCGTACTTCCGGTAGGTAAACTGATATTCTTCAAATTTGTAATTGTTTTATCACAAATTCTTAATAATATTATATAGAAGTAAAATCGTATAACACGTAATACGGAAATAGCACTTCAGAAGAAAGCAGCATAACGTCAACCTCTCTCTATGATTACTTGAATTGATTTTTGGGCTTCCTTTGGTCAAATACAAAATTTCGTGTTGTCGGAGATCTCCAAACAGTATGACACTTATAATGAACTTTAAGGACTAAAATTTTTTTTTTGCTTTTGTAGTGGGTTTAGATGTCTTGGAGAGGTGTTGTTATGCGATGAATAGTTGGGAGTTAGTTAAGAGATTTTTAGAGAGTTGTTACTCGAAATGTGAACTACTAATTTACGAAAATAGATATATATTTTAACAATAATTTAAACGTTTGAAAAGATATAACTACAATTAATTTAAAATGATTTAAATTGTAACTAGAATGCACAATTATAATGATTGATAAATAAATATATGTTTAAATACTTAGATAGGGACGCGCTTCGATGTATAAACTATGTCACTGGTAGAATCTTGATGATACGCTGATAAAATACTGAAGAATAATCCTCCCCTCTTCTTGTGGAGAGACGTTATATTGCCATCACTCACACATTGACAAGTGTGTAATTACGGGTCACACTAAAACATCTCTTGCCGTGTGTTGACCCTAGGTCTTGAATAGGTCGGTGAACAGGTGTGGCAACAGGTGATGGTAGTTATCAAAAGACTGTAGCCAGGTGGTATTTTTAAGTGTTTGTTTATTGGCGGTTAGCAAAAGACTGTAGCCAGGTGGTCTTTTGAGTGATTTGTTGACCCTTGTATATTGGCCAGGCGGCTTCTGCATACTGACCATATAATGACCCTTTTGAAAGCAGTGTGTCTTTGGCGGTTCCTGTCCTTGGCGGTCCCGTTGACCGTGCACTGACCGCGGCTCTTGACCTGAATAATAACGACTGGCTGGCACCACTAGTTATAATTTTTATAATTAAAAATTATATATTTTCCTTCTTGTTATCACTCCTTTTTGTTATCACATTACACTTTAATGTTTACCTTAGTTGAACAAATTATGTTATTACTTTTTGTTGTGGTTGGTTCCGAACAGCTGGAAAGCATCAAAGATATTTTCCGTGATAGCCAGCTTCTTTTTTGTGGTCATCGACCGGTTTCGGGTGTTCGCCTATCATCAGGATGCTTTCTGTCAAACAGTGTGATATCATAGATTCACACAGAGCGAATTGTTGAATGTATCAACCTTATTCGTTCTGTACAAATCTATGTTATCATACTGTTTGACAAAAAGCATCCTGATGATGGGCAAACGCCCGAAACCGGTCGATGTCCACAAAAAGAAGCAGGCTATCTCGGAAAATATCACTGATTATTAGTTTTTCTTGCTATTGTGAAAAAGTTTCGATAAATACTTTTTATTGGAAATATAAGTTTTAAGATCTCCTAAGCCTGGAAAAAAAAAAAAATTGCATCGGCCTCAATAAGAATAAGTTCCCGCATTCTTACGGGTTCCTTGAAGGGGAATTGTAGACTCAGGAGACACTTGACGAAGCTGGGCTTGGAGAGTGACAGCATGTGCAGATTCTGTGGGGAGATGGAGGAAACTCCAATACACCTTCTAACGTACTGCGATGCTGCCTTTCAGACTTGACCCAAGATTCAGGAACCTGGATAGTTACCAGGAGAAGGACGACGGGAATATAACCTCCCTAGAGCCCTCCAGGATGTTAAGATTCCTTAGGGATCTTAACGAGGATGCTGTAAGAAAGAGGCTTGCCCATAGCACCTGAAAGGGGCATAACACAATATACCGTGTTGGTCGCAGTGCAACGGGCCCCTACTCCCCCTCAAAACTCAAATACGGAAGTGTGAATTTACTGAACAGATGTTTCTGTTTCCGCTGATTTTCTCCATAAAAACATCGACAGTTTTAAACACTAATAAGAATTATAATTGTGAAAAAGTGTTTCATACCAGCTTTTTTATTTTTTTATTTATTTTTTTATATTTTACTTTATATAGGGTTGGTGCAAAAATAATGCACGTTTTTGAACTTTCATCTTTTGTTTACTTCTGCTTGCCAAGTAAAGATAATCCTCCAGTCTAGGTAATGGATTATAAACAATGTTTATTAATGTTGTTTTTCCTCAAATATCAGTTTAGTTTGTATTCCATTTTGTATGAGTTAAGACCTCCGATATTCACCATGTCAAAACAAGATTTTCGTCAAATTTATTTTTACGAGTTCAAACTTGGTCGAAGTGCGGCTCAAACTGCGCGTAACATCAATGTTGTTTGGGGGTGAAGGAAGCATCAGTGAATGTACAGTGCAGCGATGGTTCCAAAAATTTCGTGTTGGAGATTTTGATCTCGAAGACAAGGAAGGTCGCGGTAGGCCCTCTGTTGTTGATCACGACCATCTTAGGGCATTGGTAGAAGATAACCCTCGCAAAACCACTCGGGACTTTGCGAGAGAAGTTAGTGTTGACCACTCAGCAGTCGTTCGCCATCTCGAACAAATTGGTAAAGTTAAAAAGCTCGACACGCGGGTACCTCACGAATTGACCCAGAGCCAAAAACATCGGCGTTTTGAAATTTGCAATTCTCTTCTGTTGCGCTACCAAAATGAACCATTTCTTAATCGAATCGTGACATGTGATGAAAAATGGATCCAATACGACAACAGGAGACGGTCAGGCCAGTGGATGGACAAGGATGAAGCACCAAAACATTTCGCGAAACCAAGCCTGCACCCGAAAAAAGTAATGGTGACAGTGTGGTGGTCTCCTGCAGGTGTTATTCATTACAGCTTCCTAAATACTGGCGAAACAATCACGCTGAAACATATTGTCAAGAAATTGACAAAATGCATAGGAAATTGCAAAATCTTTGTCCAGCATTGGTGAATCGGAAAGGACCAATTCTTCTTCACGATAACGCCAGGCCACATATCGCAATGCCAACTCTCAGGAAACTTCAGGAATTGAAATATGAAACACTTCCGCACCCTCCATACTCCCCCGATCTCTCGCCGACGGACTTCCACTTATTTAGACATTTGGACAACTTCTTGAGAGGAAAAAATTTTAGGGACCGGAGTGAAACCGAAAATGCCTTCCGCGAGTTTATTGAGAGTTTAAATAAAGATTTTTTAGAAACTGGAATAAAAATGCTTCTGACACGTTGGCAACTATGTGTTGATAATGATGGAACATATTTTGAATACATAATCTTAGTTTTATACAA
>JAAEAF010006131.1:93737-164951 GCA_011037195.1 Triatoma infestans | reverse complement strand
TGTCAATTAGGTTAAAATTTAAACTGTCGCTAATAGCCAGCTCTAGTGTAAGACATGATATCTTCTACCACATATTTTAAGACAAGCCCACATGAAACGTTTGTAAACTTAGCGATTTTAAAGAAATTTTGTCTATTACTGTTCCAAGAGCGATGTCTAATTGTCTCTTGGTTGTAGTAGAGCTTATGGAGGCTAATAATAACTTTACCAAACTCAGATTCTTTATTTCAAAACAGAATATATTTGAAAGTAAGTAATAAACACAATTTTAAACAATTAGAATGAAATAATGACAACAAGGATTAAACAGTAAGTAATTTCAAAATACAGAACACACACAATATTTAACTATTTTTCGCACAGTAATTAACTCCCCCTAAAGTGTAACCTCTTTCTTCTGTAGTCGTCACCTAATTTACAAATATCGATAAACACCGACAAGCATCGATATGCCGGAACAATTACATTGTATTTGTTGCAGTAAGAGAAAGTGAACATGTAATAGTTTATTTTTGGGGAATTCTAGAAATCTGTTTGTTAATTTTCAAATGTTTTAAGGTTTGATCTAGACGCTGTCTTACAATTTCATCACGTTCAAGCATTTCACTACTATATGTGCTAACCAACGTATATATCCCCACTACAAATCAGTTTATGTTGGAAGCAACTATACTTTGAGTAAAAATACCAATTTTATAGAAAATCAATTTTTTTTTAATTCTATTAATTACAGTAAGAGAAAGTAAGTGATTTTTTTCTCATGAGATATTTTTTTTCTTTTGCATGAAAATGTTATTGTTATAACTGCATAACACAGAAGATCGGAATTCCAGTCCTTTTTTGTTTTTTATAAACAAGCAAGAAAAAGAAATGTTAGTTTTTTATTAGATTATAAACTGGACAGGTGAACATATTGTGCTGTTACTAATTGTAATGCTGTTAACATTCTTGCAGCGATCATGCTCGGTTCGTTATTTAAAGTGGGGGAGGGGGGGATGAGAAAGGGATGAGTGACATACACATCTTTTACAATTCTAGATGTATCATTGATAGAAGTAAACTAGTAATTAAGTGAACAGATTTCTTATTACCGTATATTATCAACTTGTTTTATTGCAATAAAATGAAAGGAAGGAGATGTTATAACGAAGAAGAACACTGACCATATTATGAACTTGTTATGATTTATGTAATACATATATGTATGTATATAATTACTTATATAACTTACGTATACATTGAAGAACGCTCTTTTGACCTGCATGATTTGGACCAGCATTTGTGAATATTCCTTTGAACTATTACTTTCTCTTACTCCTATTAAAAGGAATTATGGTGATTGTGTTAAATTTTCGATATATGCTCGAATACGACTTCAGCGATTTTTCTTTGAACTTATTCATATATAAACCTATCGTTTTTATTTGAAACATTTTCCAGGGAAAATTGATTTTCATTGTGTTTTAGTGTGATTATCTTTACATCTTTCATTTCTGCAGGAGCTTGTTAAAAGCGTTGACTAGTGTCGGCAGGTAATCACATTCTGGTAGCTCTATGTCCAAAAAGACCAACAATTAGAATTCATGTACCACATAATCTTGAAATATTAGAGTTTAACTAAATGTATAGTAAAAATTCCAAGTGTAATGTAAATGTGACTATTAGAAACGTAATAATTGCAATAAGAAGGAAAGGGATGGGCTTAGTGGTTCTACGCAGGACTCCCGTGCTGAGGTTCTGGGTTTGATTGTAGCAGGGCTATTCTTAGATTGTTTCTCTTCCTAGGAGCATCTACAGCTCACAGTTCGGTGTTGGAAAGTGTTGTATGTAACGAGAGAACATTGTCCGGAGACTGGCAGTGCACTGAGAAGCCATTGACCATAGATGTTAACTCGGCTTAAATTAAAAAAAAAATACGAGAAAGTCGTGTGAATGATTCACAACATAATCTTTTACTTTTCCTTATCCGTGTGACTGTGTGCGTGTGACTGTGTGCGTGTGACTGTGTGTGTGTTGGCGGGCTTTGTGTATACTCCAGAAATACAGCTAGTTGAATCCTATTTCTGTTGATTGTGTTAATGTTTTGTGTTCCTCTGAGTGCGAAAAATGATATGTTTCAGCAAAATATGTATTCACATCCTTAAACGATGTGTGAATTTAGGGTACTCACTTGTATGGGTACAGATATTACTCATAAATGAGTTTTATTTTACTTAAGCACTTATAAATGACCGTCTTCCAACAAGTAAAATGGCCACTCAAAATCTGATTATAATGGTATTCAAATTGTCAGACCTTAAAATTACAACGAGATGTTTGTACGGCAATGGCCAGAGGAGATTTTAAAGAAGAAGAATCATTTCAATATTAACGTTCTCAACGTTCACTCCTCTCCTACCCTAAAGAGCTCCTGAAGAAGGGCACCAATGTTACCCCAAACGTAGAGAAACAAAGAATTCTTTTTCATTAAAAACTCTTCTGGCAATTGCCGTACAAAAATCTGATTATGTTTTTAAAAAAGTTTTATTACTTTGCTTGATTGGTACCCTTTATTACTTGATTTAAGCGTACTTCTGCTTAATATAATCCTCAAAAAAAAGAGTAGACCCTAGGTATTAATAATGAAAAGTTTATTGATATTTTGTTTGCTTTTACTTTCTGTAATTTTACCATCTCTCGTACTGCTTGCTGTAACAGGAAGTATTGCGATCATGTCGGTATTTTCGATATTGAGTTTTAACCGGAAATACATGTTTTGAGGTCTAAAAAGTCAGAAAAAGCGGACCTGGTTTCTTAGTAGCTTTTTTAAGCTATGTGCGTGCAGTCAGCATAACTCAAACATGGAAAATCGCGTTAAGTTCAAACTTGGTATTTAGTTTAAGAGCCAGCCGGAGGGGGGGGGGAGGGATTGTTTTTACAAATAGATCAACCGAAATTTATCACTTTTTTAATGGATTTTTACTTTCTCCTACTCCTAGTAAGAGGAAGTATTGTAATCGTGTCAAATTTTGATATCGAGTTTTTACCGGAAATATCCGTTTTCGAGGTCCCCTGAGTCCAAAAAAGTGGTTTTTAGCAAATGGTGTGTGTGTGTATTTGTGAACAGCATAGCTCAAAAACGAAAGACCGCAGAAAGTTGAAACTACATATTCCGTTTAGATATCACCATGGGATTTGACAGTACCTTATATATCAAAATATCTACCACTTTACTACTTGTTTTTTTTAATTTTTTGCGTTTTTCTCAAAAATAGGTCCGACGATTTTCTTCAAACTTGGTAAATCAACTACACATACAACGAGCTACATTTTTTTTTATTTGAAACATTTCTCTGGGAAAATTCATTTAAGGGCACTTATTATGGAGGGTGGGGTTAGTTGTCATTAAAGTGCTTATTCAGTTTATTAGACAGTTCTGTCTTCTAAATAATGTTAATTAGAATTGGAATATGTTGTTGAAATTCCGAGTTTGAAAAAATCGGATAACCGGAAGTGCGCTTACTTTACCATTTTACTAAATGATTTTTTTTTCACTTTTTCGCAATTTTCTCAAAAATGGCTCCGACGATTTCTTGAAACTCTTATATAAACTAAACATACAAAGATCTACAACTTTTATTTAAAACATTTCTCTGGGAAAATTCATTTAAGGGCACTTTTAGGGGGGGTGGGGTTATGTTTTTCTCTAAAGTGCTATCATAGTTGATTATACAATTCTATCATCCAAGAAACTTAATTAGAAATAAATAGATGGCCAAAAATTTAGTTTCAAGGAAAATTAGTAAACCGGAAGTGCGCTTTTACGGAACAGTTTTTACAGTTTTCTATGAATTTCATTAAATTTGGTACCCAAACTATAAAATTTGTCAATTATAATTTTGAGAACTGGAGTAAGAGAAAGTTGTGTGAGTGTTTCACACCAGATTTTTTTGTACTTAGACATGAAAGACAGACAAATTAGTAAGTTTCATCTACATATTTTATGAACCATTTACTACTGTTTCTTGCAAAATTCGTCTTAGACGTAGACAATCACTCATTAATTTAATTTATTAATCCGGTTATTTAAAAAAAAAAAAAAATTCCCTTAAAATAGATTTGTGGGAGTGAATAATAACATTTCTTTTTCCCAAAATGGTTTGATAGATTTTCATGCAAACATTTCAACGTATTGTTGTTATAGATAGTGAAGGGGAACAGGTCTTAAAACTAGGATGTATTTCCTGTACATCCTTTAACAGAAGTTTTCTAAACTAATAAGATTTATGTTTGTGATCAGAAACATACTATATCTTCGTATCTTTGGTTGATTTGTAAATAAAATAAACGGTTGTATTTTGTTCAATTAAACTATATATCCTTGGAATATTTATAACGGATATCTACTCGGGGAGTGATATTTGTATTCAATTACGTTAAGTTATTTAAAACCAAGAATAAGGAATGAGATGGAATTCAACTTTCTTCCTAGTCTTCAGTTTTGCTTATTAAAAAGACATTGATAATATCTTGAGTATTTTGAAAAGGTTTTAGCCTGATGGCAATTTTAACTGTTCCTAGTAAGCATGATAAAATTTACTCCAAATTTGTTAAATATTTACATAACCTATGAATGTTTGTAATTTGCTTAGAATATTTTATTAATGCCACTGCTAAAAGATAATGGAAGAAACCCGGCCGTTTAAGAGAGATGGAATTCGAACTCGAAAAAGTGATACTAACAACATGTCGCTGGTGGCTAATCAACGTTATTGATCTCTAAGTCAGACGTATTATTGTAAAAATATATTTCTAAATAAATTAGAAATAAAATAAAAAAAAAGCACATAAAATTTGTAAAATATTTTCATGTTTTTTTTTTTTTTTTTTTAACTTTTTATTTGTCATTTACAACTGTACAATGGTACAATAAGTAAATACGGTAAGGGTGGTAAATGGCGTGAGTGGCTTGAATGGTGATCATCCAGTGATGATCTCCATTAGTCAACAAGGTGATCGCGAGGCCAACGACGCCTCAGTCGCCTTCGGGGGTTGGAAGGAAGTGTGGTTGAGGATAAGTTAGCTGCTAATGGATTAGGATGTGTTGATAAGTTTTTGTGAAATCTATTGTAACGTGTTTTAGTAAGTTCGGATATAAAAGGAATTTTGAGATCTTTATGTATAGTTAGGTAACTGACATAGAATGGAGCGTTTACAATGCGGCGGAGGATTTTAGATTGGAGAGTTTGTAATCGGTTGATATTAGACCATTTAGCTGAATCGTAAAGTTCAAGTCCGTAAGTCCATATAGGTGCTAGGAGGAATAGATACAGTCGTCTTTTATTATGAAGTGTTAGTTTTGATCGGTGATCAAGTAGTCTGGCTAGAAGCTTATATCTTTTGTTTAATTTATATACGTAGACAGCGGCAAGGGTTTTCCGTTTCAGTGTAAAGACTATGTATTTTGATTTATGTGGATTAATTTTTATTCGCCATTTTTGCAGCCAAGGTTCTAGTGAATTTAGATGTGATTGTAGAGAGCGGACAGAGAGCGTGGGATCATTGTGTGTGGAGAGAATTGCAGTGTCGTCAGCAAAGGTGTATATAGAAGTAGAGGGAAGTGTAGGTAAGTCGGATGTGTAGATTGAATAAAGCAGTGGGGCTAAGACACTGCCTTGAGGTACTCCAGCAAGAATAGGATGTATAGAGGATTCGGAAGTGCCTTCAATTATCTGGAAGAAGCGTTCGGAAAGATAGGATTTGAGAATGAGGTAATAAGTGCTAGGTAGAATTCGCCTGAGTTTTAATAGAAGACCTTCGTGCCATACACGATCGAAGGCCTGTGAAATGTCTAAAAACACTCCAGCGCAAAACTCCTTGCGTTCAAGTGAAGTGGCGATGGTGTCTACTACTCGGTGAGCCTGCTGTATTGTAGAGTGGCGGCTGCGGAAACCAAATTGGTGGTTTGGTAGTACTTTCAGAGTCTCTACAATTTCTAGAAGACGCGAAAGAAGTAGTCTCTCAAATATTTTCCCTAGGATCGGAAGGAGGCTAATAGGACGGTAGGAAGAAGGCTAATGAGTTGGCTTTTTGGGTTTAGGTATCATTTTAATATTAGAGAATTTCCAAAGAATGGGATAATAAGTAGTTCGTAGTATTGAATTATATATGGTAGTGAGGAAGACTATAGCTTTTTTAGGTAGTTGGTGAAGAACTTGGGCTGTTATTAGATCGTATCCTGGGCTCTTATTTTTAGGAAGGTTGTTAATGGTCTTGAGTGGGGTTAAATGCTTTAGGAGGAAGAAAAAGAGGTAAAGGTGCGTCTAGTTCTGTGTTAACTTCTGTAATGTGTTGTAAGTCGTAAATGTCAGGGTGTGGGATGAAGACAGAGATAGGTGGGCTGCAAATAATTCTGCTTTTTCTTGGGCTGATTTGGCCCAAGCACCGTCATTAGAACGAAGAGGTAAAGAGGTATGTTGGAATTTTAAAATTCGTCTAGTTGCCGTCCAAAGTGAGTTGTCGTCAGTGGTCAGTGATTTTGTATATTGGACATATTGATTATTGTAGTATTTGTGGAGTTCGTTTTTAAGTTTTCTTGTAAGTTGATTAAATTGTTGTTTATGAGAGGGGTATCTTGTACGTTGCCAATTTTCATGTTTAAAAAAGAAAACAAATAATGAGTTCCTGAAAAACGCACGCACGCACTTGCACAGAAGCTGCTGGGTAAAGATTCAAGTGTTTAATGAGCACTGATAGGGCAAAGCCTGCTTTTAACTCACAGGAAAGTAAGACATAGTGGGGTTAAGCCACCCTTTAAGACCCAGGAAAGAAAAGTCTAGACTGGTGGGCTATGGTAGGAAAAGAGGAGAGGAAAATGAGAAATACAAGGAGGCCGTGGGGTGGGGGAGAATAAGAAAAGTCAAGGAGAGAGCCAATCGGAGGAGAAAGAAAAAGCAAAATAGAGCAAGGACAAGGGAAAGTATAGTGTGAGACAGACAAATGATTTGGGAGAAGATGAGTGATACAAGGTGTTTGGGGGCACTAGATGGCTAACCAATGGAACAGAGCCTTGACTTAAGAGCAGGAAAGGAAGACGTAGAGTAAACCGTGATCAAAATCGCCCTTTAAGTCATAGGAAAGGAATTCGTAGCCTGGCGGGCCAATTGGCGGAGAAGGGCAGAAGATGTAAGCAGACCGTGGGGTGGAAGAATTAAGATACAAGAATTTTTGGAGAAGCCCATGGTGCTTAAATTGCAGGTAAGGAAGGCATAGAGGGGCCTAGCCAGTCGTTCTTTTAAGTCCCTGGAAAAAATTAAAAGAGGAACCAATGGTAAGTGAAGAGGAGAAAAAAAAGAAGAGAAATACAAGGAGATTGTTGCTGGGAGTAAATGAGGAATGTAAAATACAAGAAAGGGTCAAATGATAAAGAAGGGAGAAGCTAAAGAGAGAAGGAAATGAGGTCAAGTGATTTGAGAGAAGTTCAGAGAAGCAAAGAGACTAAGGGCTTTGGGGTCCTAGCCAGTGGCGCAGATCCTCTCATTAAGACACTTGGAAAGATGAATAAAGATTTGGGAGGAGAGTAGAAATACGAGGGGGTTGAGATCTAAAGACCGTCCAAAATCAGAAATACGAAAAAAAATAACAAGCAATCAGTCACTTGTTTCATTTTATTTCAAAATTATATAATGGAATATGAGAAGTATTTTGATTCCTAAAAAAAAGAATAACGTATATGTATAAAAAAAAATGGATTGAAATCTTAGTTTCTTCTTTCTCCCTTTTTAATTTTATTTTAGAAAGTTAAAATGCAAAATAAGCCCTCTTAACTTTGTGAAGAATACTTAAACCGACTTAGTGAATATGGCGGCTGAAACTTTCCAAGTTTTTCGTGAGATATTATGAATGTGTAGTTCACAATGAACAAGGTGGTGGGGGTAAGATTTAATATATAACTAGTGTAAAAAATTATACCTTTACTATGAGAACTTCTTCCTGAGATAACTCGTCTTGATATTGTAATTAAAATTGTTATCTTTTGGTTAATTTTTAAGTAATTTACACTTTTTTTTTAAAAAAAATTGTTAAGTCCATGTTTCATTTTAAATAAATGCATTTTTTCTTGTTTATTTTATACTCATGTAAGTACTCAAAATCAAAAATAAATAAAAAATGTAATTATTAGAACTGAAGTAGCTTTTTTCGAAGATTAAAAGATAATAATATTGTATTAACAACAAAGGGAATCTTTTACGTGTCGTATTTAAAAAAAAAAAAAAAAAAATTACGCACCACTTCTTCTCAGGAATATCATGTTTCAATTTTCAGCGATTGTTTTTGAGTTATTGTGTTCAAATATATGCACATCTGACGCATTTTCAAAAAATATTTTAATTACTCAACACATCAGACAACAATTATTTCCGATATGAAAATGTTAGGCGAAAGTAAACCACCTGAGAAGTAATCAAATCACTATTGCTTTCTCTGGTACAAAAAGGAAATTTTGCATTCTTGTTAAGATGTTCGAAATTGAGTATTCACCGGAAATACACGTAATAATCTCTCTCTTTCTCTCTATGTTTTATGTGTGCGTGTGAATAAATTCAAAGCGAAATTTCCGGAAATTCAAACTTAATTTTCCGTTTGGATATCTTCGATTATATGATATAGGTTACTTGGATTTGGACAAATTCCTTTAACTCGAAAATTGTTCCAACGATTTCATTTCAACTTTTTATACAAAACTAAGTACATTCATATGAGTCCAGACATGTCAAACTCGTTTACCACCAATGACCAAATTAAGTATTTATTGATTACTAGTCAGCCGGGCGCATTTAAAAAAAAAAAAAAAACAATTTTTTGTTTAAATTTTTTAATTACTAACATTACACATATACACACACACACATTCGCACAAATACGTACGCTTGAAATATAAAAATTGTTTTTTGATGTTTTACATTATTTAAATAAAATTATATCATGAAAAAAATTAGCAACGTTATTCATTAATGAAACTTCGTTGAATTTTTCTGAGCTGTAATTGCTTCTCTAAAATAGATTGTACGTATATGCTGGTCTTTTTATGTTGTATTGATCTTTTCGAAGTTTTAATATTTTTTTTTCCAAAATTGACAATAGTTTCTGGTATTTTATCCGTCATAGTATGCATATTTATATTGTTTCTGACCGGTTTCAGATTTTCATCCATCGTCAGAGCAGATTCATCAAGTTCGTGTAGAGAGTTCACTTCAACTCAATGTTTCTGTTACACACGCACTTGTTGGTTGTCAGGTTGGTTGTGACCAGGGTAAAATACCAGATTGTTATCCAGCATTGTGGATCCATCCACATATTCAGCAATAGTTGTTTATACACATATATGTGTTACTACTATTAAACATAGCGAACAGATGAAAACAAGAAAAGATAGCAGATTTAGTGTATAGGATTATATTGTGCAAAATTGAAAAAAATATTGTCGAGTTTTCTTGTTATTTCCTTTACTGGTTAGTGATCAGATGTTTTGTTTAATTAGTTTAAAAAAAAAAAACATTTTTTAAGATTGACAGCTATTGGTGAAACATTGAAAGTCGTGTGTGTACAGCAGGACAGCTTACAAAGTATGTATTTGTAATTCAAATGTTATATTTTGTAATAACACGAGATTTAATGTTATACCGACACCAAACTTCTTCCCCCTCTCTTACATATATATAGATAGCTTGTAATTTCCCATACTCCAACAGAGATGTTTTAAAGTATAAATCAGCTGTTATTTTAGTTTGTTTTGATCATATTATATTATTATTAACGTCTTGTAAAAAAATTATTACTTCAATTGTATTAAATTTGCATTATAATTAGATAATGACATAAATTATTGTTTAATAATATTAATTTTAATTAATAAATTTATTAAATTAAAAAAAAAACAACAAAATTGTAAAGACTTGACAACCTAGTTGAGTAAAACCCCACCAAATCAGAGAACACAGTTTTTTTTCTATTTTTCTCTCTCTCGTTTATTTTTACTCCCACTATGTTACAACTTTACTCCTTTTCATTCAAGATTCTGTCCTCGCTCCAGTTCGAGTTAAGTGGTGTTTGTAACAGTTTGTTTGTTTGTAACAGTCTGTGTATTCATCTAGTCAAGTGATAATCTTGTGCTTTTCGGATTTTTTTTTAGTTTGGTTTCGTTTTTTTTTTTTTTTGCAGTGCGTTGGAGTGTTTTTTTTTTTTTTTTAATTTCGTTTAGAATGTTTCAAAATACCTTGATAAGAAAATTTTTGAAATCAAAATTGGAAGTGAATACGATGGTTTGCTAATAACTTAATTTCGATTTGTTTTTTTTTTTTATTAATTATTTATTCATATTAATAATCTTTTAAAGTGAATGTAAGGTTCTTGAAAATTTCCATATACGGTATCTAGTCTTTAAACATTTTAATTTATACACTTTATACTTTCTTTGGTTTTATATCTAGAACAAAAAAAAAAGAAGTTTAATTTTGGATACATTACGCCTAAACTGCCTTGAATTTTGTATCTTTTTCTGCATGTCATTTCTTAGACAAATTTGGAATTACCATTACATTAAATAGATAATACGCCAAGGGCTAATAAAAAACAGATTTAGAAAATTCTAAATGACAGCCTTTACTAAGGAAATGTTTAGAATAGAAGTTCATCTAATTCTTGGAGTTCTGACTGAGAAATATGTTCGTAAAAGTAGGAATTTTCTGGAAATATTCAGGAGATATCGATATCACACTACGAACGATTTTTTTTTCTTAATATGGGCTAGTAAATATGTAACTTAGGAATAGTTTTAGGAATCATTTACGAGAATAAATTGAAAAGCAAATTCTGTAAAATAGCAATTCTATTGACTCTTCGATTTTCTACAAAATTGTTATTTTTCTTTTTAACATAGTTTCGTAAGTCAATTTGATAAATAAAATAAAAATATATTAGAGCGAAGGCGCCTAACGTGATGAGGCTCGCTGAAATTTTCCAAAAATCAATTCCCCCCCCCAAATTTTACAAAACAAAATGATTAATTGTTTACCTGAACTGACTTGTGTGGAACGTCATCTATCAAAACCAGCAAAGCTTAGTGCAGTTTAAATGTAAACCTAACTGACAGAGCCCCCTCCCCCCCAAATACCCCTCTAAAATCAATTTTTCCAGAAATAAGTTTTTAAATAAAAGTGATATGTATTTAACTGGGGGCAGTAAAGTATTCCAAATTTAAAGGAAATTGTTGTAGGCGATTTTTTTAAGGAAAATTCCAAAAAAAATAATCGAAAACCTATTCTGTAAAGTCGTACTTTCTGGTTGACCTAGTTTCTTTCAAATTTGGAACTCTTAGCTTCTATCATGTGTTAATATTGTGTAAGTGGTAGAACCATATATTGTATTGAAGTGGTACTTCAGAGGTAAGCTTAATGTTATTGTTCCCTCAAAAAAAAAAACAAAAATTAAATTTGAAAATGTTTTAAATAAAAGTGACAGTTATTTACGGGCATAGATAATATACGAAGTTTAAAGAAAATCGTTTATAGCCTTTTACGAGAAACTGGAAAAAATCATTTAATAAAGTCGTACTTCCGGTTGATGATTTGTTTACTTGAAACCTTCTTGTTAGTTGCGTTGGTAATACCTAAACGGAATAACAAAGTTGAGCTTACTGGGATTTTGAGATATTTTGTTAACACTCACACATAACAACGTACACCATTCTCTAAAACATTTTTTTTTTTTTTACTCCGGAAACTTTAAACATGTATTTCCGTTAAATTAAATTTCCAGAATTTTTTCACGATAGCCATATTTCCTCCTCCAAGTAGTAAGAGAAAGTTACAAAATATGGTGTGTACAACACCAGACACGACTTTTTCTTACTGCAGTTTACAGAATTATAATTGACAAATTTTCTTATAAATCTTCTTCTCAAACTTATAATTTTTACTGAATGTTTAATTGTCTCCAAAGTTTATATCAATGGTAGAATCTAAATATAATAAAATGACTTTGTTTGAGGAAACCATAACTTCCCCCTCTCCTCCTATACTTCTTTAAATGAACTTTCTCGGATAAAAGTTTCAAACAAAACTTATAGGTTCCCGTATTCATAGTTAGTATAATAAATTCCATGTTTTTGTGGAGAAAAACGCAGAAAACTAAAAAAATTGTTCAGTAAAACAATTCCGGTCACCGTTTTTTTCCAAACTCGGAATTTTGGCAACATATTTAATTCTAATTAATATTATTTAGATGATAGAATTTTATTATATATAACGGAAATAGCTTTTATAAAAAAAAAACCTCCCCTCCCCCAAAAACCACCTTAAATGAATTTTCCCGGAGAAATGTTTAAAAAAAAAATTGTAGCTCTTAATATATTATGTAGTTGATGTACAATGTTTAAAGAAAAATCGTTGAAGCCATTTTTGAGAAAATCCAAAACAGTGAAGAAAAAAAAAAACTTTCAGTAAAGTGTGGTAACTTTGGTTGAGAAATTTTGACAGAGAACTTGGCGGATCCCATGGTGATACTAAACGGCATATCAAGTTTCAACTTTCTGCGATTTTTCATTTTTGAGTTCTGCTGTTCACATACACACACAGACAATCTTCTAAAACCATTTTTTTTTTTACTTACAGGACCTCAAAACGTCTATTTCCGGTATTAGTCGATATCGAAAATTTGACATGATTACACTACTTCCTCTTACTAGCAGCAGTAAGAGAAAGTCAGAAAATTGATATTATCTTGATCAAAACTTTTGTTTTTAATTCTCTCTTATGAAATCTAAATAGACACTAAATTTTGTTCAGTCTAAGCTTTTTCGTTTCTGGGTTCAATAGTTCATATGTAAACACATATTCATAAATCAAACTCTTGAAAAATTATTTTTGGATTACGAGGTATTTCAAAGTTACAGTATTGAGAATTGACAAGAAATGCATAGTTTTTTTCCTCAGAGCTAAAAAGAGTTTTAAGAAGTTCATTACTTCAAAATTGTTTCTTCCGCCTACATGTTGTTTATTTAATAAATACATTTCGAATTCGATTTTCATTTATAATTATTTGCTTTTATATAAATATTATTAGCTTGTACTCAGCAGGGAGAGAATGTTTTTCTTTTATTTTCTGTGTACAAACTGTAAACAAGATCCGTTAAAAATATTAATATAAATAAATAAAAACACAGAATGAATCAGGACTGAATCTATTGCTTAACCGTTTGAATAAATTTGTTTAGAGCTGTATATTGAATCAAAACTCCTACTCCTTCGGGGTAAATAAAAAAAAAAAAAAAAAAATTGAGGTATTGCAATGTTTTTGTTTGTGTCCAAGTAAGCCTAATAAATAAAAGTATTCTAGGTGTATTTTACTGTCTTCTGAATGTTCATTAGGTAAAAATCTGTTTACTGTTAGAAGAACTCTGTGTGTCTTCAAGGAACGCCTAGGCAATAAATATGTCGCCATAACTCCCACGCTTATAAAATAGTAAAAGAAGTTTTTATTTCTTTTCTAATTTTTGGTTATGTTGCCTTAAGTTATTAAAGTATAACCTAATATTATTATTATTAGTATTTTTTTTTTTTTTAAGTAGAGGTTAAAACAAACAAAAAAAATTACGATTTTGATAAAATTACGATTGTTGGCGAGTAAGTCACACTCTGTTGATGTTCCTAATGACCGGTAGAGCGCAACTCATATACTTCCTTTTAATAATAATTTACTTCATCTGCCCCCCTCCACCGCGACCACTTCTAATTCCGCTCTAATTGCCTACAAGTTGAAGAAAGCTCTCTGTGTGTGTGTGTGTGTGTGAATGATATGTAGTTACGAGTAGTATAGTTAGTTATCTCGGCTTGGATTTATACAAACAATATCTTGGGAAAAAACGAAACAAAACTTTTCAAAAAAAAATATATTATTCCCAAAACGTATAAGTGAAACCAGGAAGTGAAATATTTAGGCAGCAATGGATTGTTTATTTGTAAACAAGGAAATTGTTTTCCCTTGTAAATAATTATTGTTTTATTATTAACATTTCTCAGATATTATGATCCCTGGGTAATAATCAAATGTCTACATTAAATTTACCATCAATTATAATTTCCGCCATCCTCTTAAAAGAAAGCTATCTAAAGGAGGAGGAGGGCGCATCGACTGCTCTGGTTATTCGCGCCCCTAGACATTTTTTTCTTTTTTCTACGATGGCCACTAACATACTGGCACATACTAACCTGTATGGCTTCAAAACACCAGTATCTTGCCCAGTAAGGCAGAGTGAATCCCTGGGTTTTGCACATCCTCTCTTAAATCATCGATTTAATCGACGAAAGGGAGTGTGGTTTTATTAGCCGTGGCATCCCTATTCTATTACTGACTTCTATACCTACAAATGAAAGTAAAATCCTTGTTTAATCTTAATACCTAATTATATTAAATACTCAGTGATAGACACAGAGCTTTTATTCAGATCTAATTTAATATTTCTTCGACAGTGTAGAAAGCGAAGTTGGTTATTTGCTTTTGCAAATAGTTTTGATGTGCAGTACTTTAACTAATTTTCCTGCACCCCCTAAATTAACTAGGCTAAATTGAGCTTAAACTGATGAGGTTGAAATACTTTTATAAAATTTTTCAATCCCTGGTTAAAGGACCTAATCTAACCTTCATACTATCATACTCTCCAATGAATACATTCTTACAAAAATCATTCATACTAATAAATACGTTCACACCGATAAATATTTTAATGCCAATAAATAATCTCATGCTAATAAATACTTCATGTCAATAAATACATTAATATTTCACATTCACACAAGAGATTACTTGACATTATTTTCCTCTTTAAAATAACTAAACTAAACTAACCTAATTTGGGTGAAGTATTCGTATTCCTTCACCTATGTTTACTTAACCCAACTTAACAACTATTTAGCCAAGAAAGTTAAATAATGAAGTCTTTAAACTCTTGGTACTAATTGTATTACAAAAAATTTTAAAAATATTTATGGGACACATGGACAAGAGTCCAATTCATTGAGCTAATGATACGTATAGGTGAAAGTTTGCATTTCTATATTTTATTAATTTAGGCTGGATATTAGAGATGCGCTTGGGTTCATATCATTCACGTATTATATTTCCAGGTCACATTATTTTTGTTTCTTTCATTTTGTTCCAAATTCTGAACATACTTTCAACATCAACTTAATAGGAAACTCCTTAGCATCAGGCAAGATCTATGTTATTAAGTAAGTACAAGGTTATTTGGTCCAAACAAGGATGATAATAGAGAAATCGAACGTTACATCTGCAAGTTTTAAGCAAATCTGCAAAGTTCATGTTGATAATGACTTAAATAAAAAAACAATCTTTTGTGAAACACTCATACTACTATATAAACACTCATACTATATTTACTATTGTTAACATACTTTTATAAAATGTAGAAATATTTTTTAACTTGGACTTTTCTAAAACTCAGTTGCCCTAACATGACTTAGAGGTGGGGGAGGAATTGGCTGGCCCAGATGATATGTAGTAATTGTATGCATTACACTGTAATCCGAAAGGTAGCGCCAAAACATTGCATACAATTCAATTTTTAACATTTTAAATTAAACGTCACAGTTTCTCCGAAAACCTTTCAAAAACAATTTTCCCTGTAAAATGTTTCAAATAAAAGTGATTCGTTTATACCCGAGCAGTTAAAGAAAATTCATTTAGAGAAAACTCAGTCTTTTAAGATGTACTTCCGGTTAACCGATTTTCTTCGAATTTGAGGAATAAATAGCAATGAATGCTTCTTTTGGTATTTCAATATTATATAGGTATTAGAACCATATACTGTACTGAACTGGTACTTTGAAGCAACACACTTCTCCTTCCCAAGAAACCCCCAAAAAATAAATTTTCCTGCGAAAATTGTTTCAAATAAAAGGCATTTGTGTGTGTAGAAAGATAAGAAGTTCACAGAAAATCGTTGGAGCCGTTTTTGAGAAAATCGCGAAGAAAGGAAAAAAACAAATGAACGAAGTCTCACTTCCGGTTGATGGATAATAACTGAAACCTTTGTGTCTGATGCGGTGGTAGTACCTGAACGGAATACCAAGTTTGAGCTTCCTGTGAATTTTCTTTCACACACACACATACACCCCCACACATACATACATACATACACCTACCCACAGCAGTTCGGTAAAAATACTTTCTTCTACTCAGGAGACCACAAAATTTAGAACATTTGACTCAAGCAGAGTACTTTCTCCTAGAAGAGAAAGTAAAAAGTTATTAAGTTATTCGTTTCTGACATTTCGTTGTACGAAGGTTATCGATGAAAATCCACCAGCTTGAAGTACCATTTTACTGCTTTTTTTTATCTTTATTTTTATATACCTACCCTAGTAAGAGGAAGTATTGTAATTGTATCAAATTTACTATATCAAGTTTTCACCGGAAATATCCGTTTTGAGGTCCTCTGAGTCCAAAAAAGTATTTTTAGCAAATGGTATATCTGTGTGTGTATGTGAACAGCATAGCTCAAAAACGAAAAACCATAGAAAATTGAATCTTGATATTCCGTTTAGGTATCACCATGGGATCTCAACCGGAAGTACTACTTTACAAGTTGTTTTTTTTTTTACTTTTTTGCGTTTTTCTCAAAAATGGCTCCGACGATTTTCTTTAGACTTAGTATATCAACTAAACATACAAAGAGCTAAAACTTTTATTTAAAACATTTCTCTGGGAAAATCAGTTAAGGGCAGTTATGAAGGAGGGATGGGGATAGGTTATTATCTAAACTGCTATTTCAGTTTATTAGACAATTCTGTCATTTAAACAAAATTAATTAGAAATAAATATATGTCCCAAATTCCGAGTTTCAAGAAAATTAGTAAACTGGAAGTGCGCTTTTACTGAATAGATTTTTTTCAGTTTTCGACGAATTTAATTAAATTTATCAATTATAATATTGAGAACTGGGAGTAAGAGAAAGTTGTGTGAGTGTTTCATACCAGATTTTTTTTTTTTCATTTCTCGAAAACGATTCTCTTTAAATTAGGCAAATTTGGTCCATGTAAAATGGATCTTATCATTTTTATTTATAAACATTTTTTAGAATTCTGACGCATGCTTCTCACTAAAACGCCACTGCCATCGGTTGTCACAGTCTGCTATATATAACAAACACGAACAAAGGTGTTGTCAAAATGCCAAGTTTTGACAAAAAAAAAGTCTTGATTTTCAAAATCTTTTTCACAGCCTAAATTGTCAAAATTTCGTGAGTTTTCCTAAGTACGAAAAAAATGTTTTTACCGAATGTTGTGTGTGTGTTTGTGTAAACAAAACATCTCAAAAACGAAAAATTGTAGGAATCTTAAACTTGGCATTCAATTTAAATACTGCCATTTCATCTGCCACGAAGGTTTCGGGTCAAAATCCATGAACCGGAAGTGCGATACTGAATGCTTTTATTTTTTCAATTTTTTTTTAAATTTCTTATACTAAGTGTACCTATCAGTTTTTATTTGTAACATTTTAGTGGGAAAATGTAGGGGGTGCAATAGCGTTATTTGCCCCTAAAGTACCATTTCAGTACAATATGTAGTTCTGCCACCTATCTAACATTAATATATATTAGAAGCATTCGTAGAATTCCAAATTTGAAAAAATCGGTTAACCGGAAGTATGACTTTACCATATAAGTTTTGAGTTCTTGGAATTTTCTCGAAAACGACTATAACGATTTCCTTTAAATTTGGAATACTAACTCATTGGGGAGCTAGGTAGTTCTAACCGACAGCGACGACTGTCTGTACTTAACATCAAACTACTGAATAGTAAAGAGATGAGAGTATTCTTATAAATAATTAAATCATTTTGCATTTTTAGAATAATACCCTTTTGTATAATTTTAATTAGAAATGACGTAATTAATATTATTGTTAATTATAATTATTATTATTATTATTATTATATATATATATTTATTTATTATTATTATGTTCTTTTCTTATTTACATTAATACGTAATAGAATAATAATATATAGACGATTAGATTGTTTTCTAGAGAAATCTTTTATTATTTACCACCAGAACACCATGCTGCTTGCATATATTAACATATCGATGTTGTTAGTCAATTGTTTGTTACCTTCGTTGATTGTTGTAACAGTCTCTTTCTTAATACAACGCCATTACTCACCATTCGTTTCATAGTTAGTTAAAATTAAAAAAAATAAACAATAAATAAATAAAGAAAAGAGCAACTATACTTACACTCTGCGCATGTGCAGTTATATCTTCAGATTATTTTCTCTGAATTATTTCATAGATCTTACTTTCTCTTACTCCTAGCAAGAGGAAATACTGCGATCGGCATAAACTTTTCGAAATTGAGTTTTCTTTGGGCAATTTAGGTTATATATGTATATAACCTGAATTATATATAATATGCAAATCCTAGGAAGCTTATATACTTAGTATACCGTTTAAGTACTACCAACGCTTGCAACACGAAGGTTTCCGGGCAGAATCCATCAATTGGAAAGTGCGACTTTATTGAATAATTTTTCCAGTTTTTCTCAATTTTCTCGAAAACAGCCCCAACGATTTTCTTTAACTTCGTTTATTATCAATATATATAATTATTTATCACTTTTATTTGTAACGTTTTCTCCGAAATTTTTTTTTTTTTTTTGTAACATGGGGTTACAATATATTTTTTTATTTTTTTTTTACAATAGGAGGTTCTGGAGGAACAGTAGCATTAAGCTTTTCTCTGCAATACAACTTCAGTGCAATGAATGGTTCTGCCACCTCTGTAATATTAATATATATTAGAAGCATTGCTAGAATTCCAGA
Organism: Triatoma infestans; assembly: GCA_011037195.1. NCBI lineage: Eukaryota > Metazoa > Arthropoda > Insecta > Hemiptera > Reduviidae > Triatoma > Triatoma infestans. The sequence goes on along the minus strand of JAAEAF010006131.1, from coordinate 146,071 downwards.
TTTTAAGAAAATCGGTTAAGCGGAAGTGCGACTTTACTGAATAGGCTTTTGAGTTTGGGGGGGGGATATTTCTCGAAAACGGCTTCAATGATTTCCATTATATTTGGAATGTTGATTGCATAAATAAAAATCGAGAGTGAAACACATATGACTGTCTCTAATTACAATTATTGAAGACGAATTTCCTTTAAAATTGTTAAGTTTATAAATGCTGAAATTGGTTTGCCATGAAAATGGTGGACGAGGTTATTATTTTATATACACATGACTGTAGTATAGGGAGTGCCTCTTTCTCCCAACTAAAGCTTCAGTTTTAGTTTCAGTAGCGGTAGTTTCAGTTTTAATCTAATTTTTCAAATTATTTTTTTCAGAAAAATGTTTCAAATAAAAGCGATAGGTTTATATACTGTGCAGTTAGCCATTCCGAGTTTAAAGGAAATCGTTACAGTCTCAGAATTCTAGTCTTCAAAGGCGCATTTTCCCGTTAACCAATTTTCTTCTACTTGGAATTCTAGCAATACTTCTAAAATACATATCAATAAATTAGTTGTGGTGGTTGGTTCCGCAGAGCTGGAAAGCATCAGAGTCATTTCTCGTGATAGCCTGCTTCTTTTTGTGGTCATCGACCGGTTTCGGGCGTTCGTCCATCATCAGGATGTTTTTGCTGAACAGTAAAATAACACAGAGCACACACAGTGTATCAACTGTATTTGCTCTGTGCAAGTATATATTATTACACTGTTCAATAAAAACATCCTGATGATGGACGAACGCCCGAAACCGGTCGATGACCACAAAAAGAAGCAGGCTATCACGGAAAATGTGTCTGCTACATCAACATATAGTTGGTGGAAATCAAACATTATATAATGGAGTTGATGGGGAGAGAAGTTGGGATTGATTAATTAGACGAAATATGAAGACACTGTTATAATATGGCTATAAGTCTACACAGACTGCACTGGACTGTAATGATTTTATAGAATAAAGGGTTAGAGTAGAGATATGACACGATGCGATGTATGTGGTTGAATCTGATAGATTGATTGATGAATCTGATAGATTGATTGATGTCTAGAGCTCTCACTGACTTATATACAGGTTCACCCCACTCTAGCCTGCTTAAGTGAGACAGTACCAGAGAGAGTTTGCTTTCTCTCGGTCGGGCTTGGCTCTCTCTCTCGCCGTTACAATTACAATGAAATAGTACTCAGTGGAAAGCTTAACGCTATTGTTCCCCCCAGAACTCCCAAAAAAAATCAATTTTACCGGGAAATTGTTTCAAATAAAAATGATAAATATTAGTAGAATGATAGATAATCTAGGATACGAAGTTTAAAGGAAATCATTTGGAGTTACTTTCGAGAACTTAGCGAAAAACTTAAAAAAATCATTCAGTAAAGTCGCACTTCCGTTTGATAAGATTTTTGCCCGAAACCTTCGTGTCACATGCGGTGATGGTAACTAAACAGAATACTAAATCTGAGCTTCCACACATACAGACCAATGGCAAAAACATTTCTTCTTCCTTACTCAGGAGGGGCCTCAAAAATGGGTTTTTTCCTTGAAAACTCAATTTCGAAAATTTAATACGATCACAATATTTCCTGAATTTTCCTAGACATAAGAGAAAATAAGAAGGGCTAATGATAATATTTAAATAATGTAACGTTAGAAATCACTATCTCATTTCCTTAAATCTAAAAACGTAATATAAATAGTATATTGTTTCATTTCAAAATATCCTCTCTTACAAAACTGTAGAAGTTAACAAGCATCTATTAAAATTAATTATCATTTTAGCTACGGTAAAAATGCTACCTATGCGGTGCTATAAGCCTTGGCCTCCATTAAGAATCTTGTTAGACTTATCTATTCTGTGCCTTTGTCCGCCAGTCTTTTAGACCAATATTGTCTTGCATTTATGCGATTCTAGTTAATGCGTACCAAATTTTCCCATACGACTTTTATCCATAATACATTGGGCAGTTCCTTGTATAAACTAAATAGTCGGATTGCTTCTATTTATAGCTGGATCCTATTGATACTTTTTCTTTTTAACAGGCTCAGAAATTCTCCTCAGTAACTTTCTTTATAAAAGTGGAGATTATTTATGTGTCATTAAAAAAATAAAAGAAAATAAACAATCTAGTGTGAAACACTCATAGACATACCGCAATTAAAACTCTCTCTTACTGCAGTAAAAGATAGTGAGTTATTTAGTTGAGTTTTAGCCGGAAATAAACATTTTCAAGTCCCCTGAGGCCGGAAAAATATGAGAAATTTGTCTGAGTCTTTGTCTTTATGATGTGCATAACTAAAACAACGATGATTGTGAATTTCAAACTTGTTATTTCGTTCAAGTTTTGCTACCTGGGAGATCCGACAATAAGTTTTTGGTCAAAAACCCGGAATTTTTCTACTTTAGCGATTTTTCTCGAAAACGGCACTAACGATTTTCGTTAATCGTGATTGTTAGAAAAAATTTCATCCATGAATTATAAAGAGCTACAATTTTTATTTGTTGAAACAGTTTATGGGGGAAAATTCCCGTTATGAGGGTTCTGGGAGGTTCTTGAATTTTTGGGCGTCGTGGCTCTCTTAAGAACGACTCCATGACACTGGGATCCCTAAATTTTATACGATAAATACTAACTATAGTTTTACTTTCTCTAACTCCTAGTAAGAGGAAGTATTGTAATCGTATCAAATTTTCGATATCGAGTTTTCACCGGAAATATCCATTTTGAGGTCCCCTGAGTCCAGAAAAGTGAGTTTTAGCAAATGGTTTGTATGTGTGTGTATATGTGTATGTATGTATGAGAACAGCATAGCTAAAAAACGAAAAATCATAGAAAGTTCCAATTTGACATTCCGTTTAGGTATCACCATGGGATCCGACAATAAGTTATCTGTCAAAATTCCTCAACCGGAAGTAATACTTTACTGAAAGAAGTATCTTTTCTTTAAACTAATTATGTGAAATACACGTATGAAGAGCTACAACTTTTATTTGAAACATTTTCCGGGTAAACTCCTTCGAGGGGGCTTTTGGGGGACAGGTAGGGTTATTATGTTTGTCTCTATAGTGCCATCTTAGTTGATTATACAATTCCTACCATCTAGAGACAAAATTAATTAGAAATAAATAGATTGTCAAAATTCCGAATTTTATGAAAATTAGTAAACCGGAAATGCGTTTTTACTGAACAGTTTTTTCAGTTTTTGCGATTTTCTCCATTAAAAAATCGACGAATTTCATTAAATTTGATATACTAACTATAAAATTTGTCAATAATAATTTGGAAAATTGGAGTACGAGAAAGTTGTTTGCGTATTTCACACCAGATTTTTTTTTGTTTTACTGCCCACATTATTTTTATTAAATAGTTTATACGAAATCCCAGCAAGACTTATTTTTAATACTGTTTGGTTATAGTGAAAAAAAAAAAATTATGAATAATAATTTTAAAACATTAAGAAACAATTATATTTCTTTTTAATATATATATTTAATGCTATTAATTAATTTGCATAATGAAAAAAGTAAACGAAATTAAAGAATTTAGAAAACAAGAGAATTAAAAAAAAATAAAATAATTCTCACCCTTCAATGGGAGGAAAGTTCCGTATTAAAAAAAAAGTAAAAAAAAATCTGGTATTTTATCCGAAAGCAGCATGCATACTTCTCATATTCCTGACCGGTTGCGGATTTTCAACCATCGTGAGAGCAGACTTTATTAATTTCGTGTAGAAAGTTTACATCAACATATTGTTTTTGTTACACACAAACCAACCATCCGCCAAAAATAGTTTTTTCCGGACCTCAAAACATTTGTTTCCGGTGAATATTCATTCCCGAAAATTTTACACGCTCGCGCTATTCCTTCTTACTATGTTTAAGAAAGTAATATATATATGTATGTGCATACATAATACACATTAAAATGCATTTTAAATTAGAAGTTTTTCTTTATTTAATTTATATTTCCATTTATCTATTAAAAAAAAAAAATTCGTGAGTGAAGAGCATTGATGTGTTACGGGAAACAAATTTTTTTTTCACACAAGAAACTGCTCCAGCGATTTTCTTTTCACTAAAGAAAAGATCGATCTTTTATGACCGTGATTAATATTTATTTGACGAACTCTTCCTATACGTATATCCTTCTTTGGTCCATGCTTTCTAGACGCTTAATGTATTTATATATTATCTACATCTGCTTCTAGGTTTATCCATTGTTCTATTGTGTTTTTTGTAGCTTTTTTTTGTGTTTTGTTTTGAGTTATCAGTTATTAGATGTGAATCTTTATTTTTTTATTTTTTATTAGCAGTATGAAGGTTTTTATAAAGTACGATTGTAGACATTACCTTTCTCTTCTCTTCAGGCAGTTTTGAAAGATTTCATATTTATTTCACTTTACTTTTCTAGTGGCCAGTTCAAAATTTCTTTTCTATGTTTGTTGTTATACAAGTAGGCCATAATTTTTACCCGTTCTACTTTTTCATAACATATAAACATTTCTACATAAATTTAATTGAATTTATAATAATATAATCTAATATACGTCAAACGTAACAATTTATTCGATAAAAGGTAATAAATTAAAAACATCTTTTTCTGACCGAAGCTCGATAACCATATCACAATATCCACGAACTATTAAATTTTTGTATATTATATTTTTATTATATTATAATATTAAATTTTTCTTGAATATAAAAAAATATGAAAATGTGGAAATGCTGACAATATGTTTTAAAAGTCAAATACTTTCTGTCTCTCTCTCTCTCTCTCTAAAACCTGCACCGTTTAGTATAACCTCAAATCCGCTACATTTAGGGTTTGTTTTGATCTTGTTTTCGTGAAACCATGATGAATTACTTTTGCGTAGTCCCAGAAATTCAATAATATGGACTTTTTCTCAAATCGTCCCTTTGCCTCAACCGGAAATGCCATTTGACTTATTTCAGGATTACCAGTCAGTAAATCTACTACTCATCGCATGTCAGAGGGATTTAGGAAGTGTCTATTTTTCTAGCGGCGTGTTGAGGTGTAATTTATGCAGCACTATTCTACATCTTCTTTTTACTTTTTTTATAGCTTGGAGATGGCGGCCACCGGTGTCTTTAGAAACTACAAATTCTATACTTGTGGTTGGATTTGACTCGACAGCCTTCCGTAAAGGCTCAACGTCAAACGATCCATGCCCTGAACCTGTCTTTCTTTCTAAAGTAACACCTTAGTGGTCGTAACACTACTATTAAATTTGAAAAAAACGCCGGGCAGAACGCTGTAACCAAGTTTATCTTCCCCTTCGATTTCACGTAGCATCAGCAGCTTGCACTATTTTTTCCAGTAGTGACGTAAAATGACTAATAAGACACAGTCATGGTTTTCGAAAAAACTATTGAAGGGGACATAATATGTATGAGGAAACTCGCAGAGTCTAAAGAATCGTGTTTGTAAACATCAGACGTATGTGTTTGGATGTGCTTTAAAATCTAGTAATTGCTGTAGTTAGAAAAACGGTCGTTCAGTACACTACTAGCGTCCGGGCAATATTCTCTCGTTACGACAATACTGCCTGCAGTGAGCTAGCTGATGAGGGCAAACATCTAAGGGCAAGATGCTGGGCTCCCGAACCGGAGACCTCCGTGTCCCAAGTCCATTTCGCTACCACTGAGCTCATCTGACCCCTCCAGAAACTGTTCTGTTAGAAATAATGTTTCTGGTGTCATTTTAATATATTCCTGTATTTTTAGCGCTGAGGATAATGCATTTTGTAACCTTTATAAATGATCTATAAGCAAAGATAAAGAAAAAGCCTTTATATGGTTAGTTCTAAACAAAATTCTTCACTAGCTGAATAAAACATCTGTCACTTTTGCTCACCTGCTAATTTCTCCCTTTTTATAGAACCTTTCATTAATTTATTAAAAAAAAAAAAATACTAATTAGCTTGTTTGTAGGCTATATATAAAATTAGATAGGTCAAGTGGTGGTGCCGTTTATCCCCCTAACCGGAAATAATTGTTATACTAGTTCCGGTCCATATAATATTATCTGCGTTCGTTGGGGGAAAAAAATTAACGTTACTTAAATAATTCACCTGTTTCTTTTGCCTTATATATTTAGTCACTCTTTTCATTTTTAATGGCCATAACGCTCTAGGATTATTTTTTAACATGACATTCCATTGTTCCAAAAAAAAGAAAAGAAAAAAGTATACTGCGTTGTTTGGCAATATTCCAAATCCAGCTTCGTGTCAGAAATTCGAATAAAGCACCTTGCAGTTTGACCATGAAGTTTGACACTTAAAACAGAATTATGTCGCTAGTTACTGAAATGTTGATACTGATAAAACAATTATTTAAAAAATGTCATCTCTTTTAAGATTGTATTATTATCTAATTACTTCGGAGGTATAATGTTTCGCGGTTTCCCGAGTTCGCAAAAATGTTTCAGTGATTGATCTTTGTGAAAAAAGTATTTCAAAAATGAATAATCCTAGGAACTTCATATTTGTTATACCGAGGTTGGTATAAGATTTCGGACAAAATCCGCGCTCCAGAAAGCTCGATTTACTGAAAGCGATTTTCTTTTATGCGAATGTTTTTTGGAAATTTTCCAAGGAAATTGAGTTTTGCGATGTTCTCGTTGATGTTTGTGAGCACCTATTATCGTTAATGCACTCTACTAAAGTACTACTTCAGTATATTTTACTACCCCACTTCCAATATTATATTAAGGGTAATTAAATATTTTGTAAAACTTACTAGTTTGAAGACTATTTGTCTAAAAAATGGAAGTTGAGAAAATGTCAACTGTTTCATACCAAATTCTCTGTTAATATAAGAGGAAATATTGCAATCGTGTCAAATTTTCGAAATTGAGTTTTCACCGGAAATACAAGTTGTGAGGACCTCTGATTGCGAAAAAAAGTTTCCACACGTGTTCCTCTCTGCCTCTCTCTCTCTCTCTCTCTCGGTATGTGTGTGAACAAATATTTCAAAAATGAAAACTCGCAGAAAGTTCAAACTTGATATTCCGTTTAGCTACCCCACCATCGTATCTGACACGAAGATTTTTGTCCAAACCCATCAACTGGAAATCTTCTTGACTGAATGTATTTTTTTTTTTTTTTAGTTTTTCGCGATTTTCTCGAAAACGGATCCAATGATTTTCTTTGAACCTCCTTTACTACCTACACATTTAAGTACCTATGTTTATTTGAAGTATTTTATCCAGGAAACTTTATAAGCTTTTCTCTAAAAGTACCATTTCAGTAAAATGTCTTGATTTCCGCTACCTGTGTAAAATTAAGTTACATTATGAGTATGTTATAATTCCGATTTGAGGGTGGTGATTGGTTTACTGAAAATTGCAACTTTTGAGTTTTGAGCTTTTTCCGGAACATACGGTGAATTTTTAAGATCCCCTGGGCCCGAAAAAACAGGTTTTTAGAAAATGATCTCTGTGTGTTCACATATTTATGTGAACAGCATAGCTGAAAAATAAAATAAATAAAAAAAACGCAAAAAGTTCTAACTTGACATTCCGTCTAGATATCACCATTGTATCCGACAATAACGTTTATCTGTTAAAATTCCTAAACCGACTGCACCACTTTACTGAATCGATTTTTCCGTTTCTTTGCGATTTTCCCGGAAACGGTTCCAACGGTTTTCTTTAAACTTAGTACAACAACTAAACATATAAAAGAGCTGTAACTCTTGTTTGCAACAAGAAAAATTCATTTAAGGAGATTTTTTTGGAGGAGGTGAGGAGGTTATACTTACCACAAAAAAAGTCGTTTTATTTGGTTTAAATTCTGCCATTCAAACAGTGATGCCAACTAAACATCTAGTAAAATTGTTGTTCAATTTTAACTATGTAAATTATAGCAAGTGAAAGTCGTGTGGGTGTTTTCCTTATAAAAAAAAATTATTAATTTAAGCTCACAATTTTTTTCATAATGATTAGATGGAATTTTTTGAATTTGTTTTTATAACATTTTGCTCAAGGAGATGAAACATAATTTCGACATAAATGCTTGAAATTCTTTGCTGATGCTAATGAAGAAAAAAGAAACAAGTTCGCCTTCAAAAGCCAATAAAACATAATAATTATAGATCTAAACATTTTATATGAGAACAGAAGTAATATATATATATCAAGGCAGTTTAGGTTTACTTATTATGTAGAAAGTAATTTTATGTTGCTCTATTTTCTCTATTAGATGATGAAAATGAATTATGAATTAAAGTTTATATTCTTCTATAGTTAGAGACAGCGTGGAAATCTACTGCATAGAGATAGACAATCATATTAATGGGAAACTCCATTAGGTTTTAAGTGAACAAAAAAATATATTGTTTCATGAACTGGGCAAAAAATATATGAAAATCTGTATTTTCAGTAGTGAGTTCAATTTTATGTTAAATTGTGAGCTATGGTTGTTGTATTCTCTGGTATGGCGAGCCGGGTACGTCAAGTGAAACGACAACAGCAGCAGAAGTCCATCAGGAACAGCTTTCTCAATCAGTCTCTTCAAGGTTATTGCTTCTTTTTTCTTTTTTATTATAATAAATTTAAATTTAAATTTTAGTTCACTATATTTACAATAGTAACAGTAATGCTGGGCTGGCAGACCCAATCCATAGCTCAATAGTTCCATAAAAAGGCCCTTGGCCTCCTCAAATAGATCTCGCAGAAATCAAAGAGATCGTCAGCTTTTATATTATCTGGTATATCATATGCAAAGTAAACGAAATCTTTCTAATGATCTGTATTCCCTTCATATGTCTTTGTATGTAGAAGTCCTGCCAAAGATTATTATTAATAATGGCCCTTATCCCTCCCGCCCAAACTCCCAAGAAGCCCTAGAACCAGCAGTCCTAATATCTAAGATCCAATTACCCCAAGCATTTCTATGAGAGTGTTGTCTTCCCAAATATACGAAACCTAGTTTTGGCGAAACTAGAACATTGACCTAGATAGTGGTACATCATTTTCCCAACTCCATGATCACAATTCTGACACCGAGAACTAGATGTCCTTCCTATTTTGTGTAAATGACTGACTAGCTGTCCAGGTCACTACACTTATCAACTCTTTCAATTGTATCGTACTCAACGAGAGAAAATACTTCACTCTTCCTGTTTTATTTATATCTTTTAGCTGGATGCATCCCTCCAATTCCCTTTTCCTCCATTGTTTTAATTCTCTGAAGCAATATTGCTTAGTGATGGCTAAAGCTGGCTCGGGACCACAAAATGGCCGGGAGGCTCCACAACCTTAGCAACTCGTCCGCCTTCTCATTGCTCTCCATATTCACATGCCCGGGAATCCAGAAGAGCTCCACTCTGCTCCTCTGAGCGAGACCATTGAGTCTTCTTTTGCGCTTACTAATTTAGAGCACGGGCACGGTTTATTCAAAGCTTTAGTGCACTTTGACTATCAGAAAATATCCTGACGTCTTTAAATTCTTCCTGCTGCTCTTCAACCATACAGCAGCATTCAATCATACCAATGATCTCAGCCTGGAAAACAGTGGCCATTCCTACTACAGTCAAAGATCTTTCTTTGTTCAGCCCCTGCAGCCAAACTCCCAGACAGACTAGTTTCCTTCTGCCTGGAGCCACCTGCCAAAGTAACCTTACCCACCTTCATCTGGTCAAATCCATCTTAATTTCAAAGAAATTTCCCCTTTCATTTAGCCGCGTTTCAGCCATAGCAGAGCCTTTGAACTGCAGAAGTCCTGACTACCGTTTTATTATAAATATTATCTTCACATTTTTAGATACATTCCTATTCCGAACAAAACAGTACTGTAAATGCTCAGCCGAAATTCTGCTTTTCTCTCTTCTGATTTCATTTTATGACTCAGTAAGATACCATATCACAGAAACTAATTCACATCGAAATATTGTCTATGCATTTTTTGTTTTTTTTCCATATACTATTCCGTAGACTACTGCGGATGCTCAAACATTATATTCTTTTTAGTATAAAACGAGAAACTACATATTATAAGTCACAAAGAACAGCAGTGAATGTATGTATGTGTTGATGACCCAGAGTTTATTGTAGTGTAATACATCACTCTTGTACTATGTGACATAAGGGGTGACAATGTATGATTCTTCTCTTCGGTTGGGATAATCTGAATTTTTCACTCTAAATTTGAGACATATGATGGGAGGAATTCTGATGTTTTCACATTCGTCAGTCATGGATTTTTCATATCCTCTAACTACATTATATGGCTGACCTCTCAGATAATATCAAGGTGCATATAATATATATTCTATATTAGTTTAGACTCTTTTAAACAGAAAGTAATTACTGGCTGTTATTCTACTACTTTTATTCCAGCATTTTACGATATTTCTTTTTTTCTATATTTTTCCCTCTCATAAGTGCTTAACTTTCTAGTTAAACTTGTAAATTATAGTGGAGGTGTTAAAAGAACGATTATAATAAATAAAATATGTAAAAAAATATATATATATGTAAAAATGTCCAATAAAACTTGTTTAAAATGCAAAACAAGCCAGTTTAGGAGGCTTTTGCAAAATTGCCAACTTTGTCTTTTTGAAATGCCCCTAAATGATCGATAATATCCTTTAAAATCGTAATTTTATGATTTACCTTGCGCAAGGATAAATTAATTCAATGATTTTATGATTTAAATGCGCAAGAATATGACCTTATAAAACATATTTTTGTTCAATTATTGTTATTATTAGTGAATAAAATTTAATGTTTTTCTTCACTTTAAATCGCTTCCAATTATTTTGAAAATAGTAATTTTAAACTTGACAATTATATTTTTTATTTGTACTTGTATTTTTCAAATTTTGATCCCCTTTAAAGAAAAGTTTTCCTCCTTGAATACAATTTATATTTTATTTTAAATAGTTTAATAATATTTATATGTACATAACAATCTATATAAATTAATGTGATTTAAAAGAGAATCCTTCATTCTGCCCCAGTTGTTCCTCACTCGGCAGGGCTAGAAATTATCTTAAAATGGAACTATGAGGCTTGTTCCTTCAAATAATAGCCAAAACTTCTTTTCAAATGTACCAACACCCTGCGATTCCAGGGACTTGCACTATCTTGCACACTACTCCACATACCTTACAAATCATTAGAGCAAGAGTTGGCTCTAGAAAACTTTATAGGATTGACGATATTAATCTCTCATGTGATTGTGAAATCTTAAAAGTGCCCAACATCATCAGTGTTTTAGGAAAGATTTGTGATTTATGCAATTTTGAGTAAGGTATCATCATTAGATGGAAGATTTTAAAAATGACCTTTTAATCTGAGCAAGTTTCATTGCTGATCATTCACAGTATCTTGTAATTTGTAGAATTAATAAGTTTTTGTAATAGTGAAATAATTAGTATTTACTTTGGTTACACATAAATGATCTTTGGTCACGTTTACATTTCACAACCAAGCAGTTAATAATATTCTTCAATAATTTTATTTTCTTTAATGCTTTGCACATATTACTTAACTATCTGCAGCCAAGATAGTCTATAATGTTATTTCGGTGATACAAGAAACATGATTAGTAATTTATACATTTATCAGCTCTTCAATTTTTAACTTAATACGATAGTTACTTTTGAAAGAACTTATATCTATAAATATGTTTACTTCAGTATAAACACAATTTCTACATAAACTATCACCAATGGACACATTACTTGTATCGTATAAATAAAGCTCATGTTTTATAATGTCCATGAATTTATTACACTTCTATAAAGAGCGCTTACTGAGTCTTACTTTCCTATAGTTTCAACATTGATGTCAAACTTAAAAAGCAATAATATCTGAAATTTAAGACGTGTTATTTTTGTGACCATAGTACGTACTCCTAGTTATTAAATTACTACGATTATTTATGATTTGATAGAGATATGTCCCAATATAGAAATATCTCTTGAATTTATATATTTATTTATTTTAAATATTGAAATTTAAGCCCTATTTAAGTAATTAACCAAAATATAGCTATAAACTATATGAATATTTTATATATGTCTTACCTAATGGGAGATATCAAGCTATTAAATGATCAGTTGTTATGTTCAAAAAATATTGTCTTTCGAACGATGGATGAAAATCCGAAACCGTCAGAACCAACAAATTGAAGCATGCTATGACGGATGTTATCCAGCATTGCGGACCCAACCACATATTCAACATTTAATTTGTCATTCATTTTCTTACATAAATTGCTATTGCATTCCTTATATTTGCTAATTTGATAAATTTTTTAATGACTAATTGTTTAAATTTTAAGTTTATGCTCATTTATATTATTTATACAAATGAAGTTTCTTTTTCTCTTCCCAAAGCTTTCCAACCTCAGACAAGACTGTTACCTCCTCGATCGCCAGACATTTCAATTCTTTAGCAACTCTCCAGTTACATACGTACATCAAACTAGATTTCTTCCACCTATCGCCTCATTATCTCCACTTCTGAGCCTCAGTAGTAATTGAAATGCTCTGGTTAAAATATTTCACTAAACTACATTGAAGTTCATAAGGTGTTTCCTGGGTCATGTCTTTTTTGCTGACTAAAATTTCCTTCCTTTAGACGATTTACACCTTTGGCTGGGAGTTACATCCTTCTCGACGAGTGCTTATTTCAAAATTGGCGGCACGAATCCCCATTGTTCATTGCATTTGTGTTGTTTATAACTATAACTACTTCATATTGTAGTGTTCCAGTGCCTACTGTACACTCGGCGCCTTACTTACAACGTTACTTTTTATGTCAGTACTTAAATTTTTTTTCCAAAGTTGTTCATATGCACATAGGACTTAAATTCAAAATATTTCTAATGAACGCTCTTTGTTTTATTTAGTGGTTTTATATTTTTTGTTTATTTATGAGGGGTGGAAAAAGTAGCATTCTGACTTTGCTATCTATGTTTTGGATGGGGCCGTAAAGCTGAAAAGCATTAGACATATTTTCCGTGATAGCCTACTTCATTTTGTAGTCATCGGCCAGTTTGAGGCGTTCGTCTATCATCAGAATGTTTTCATGTCCAGTGCGATAATACTGACTTGCACAGAGCAAGACCATTGTATGTAACTGAGTAATCTGATTTTGCTCTATGCAGGTCTTTGTTATCACACTGTTCCATCATCCAGATGATGTGCAAACGCCCGATACCGGTCGATGACCACAAAATGAAGCAGGGTATCATGGAAAATATCTCTCTTATGCTTTGCTATCTCTACATTTAACTTTCAGATGCCTCAAACTGCCAACATGTTGGTGGTAAAAAAAACTAGGCCTAAATTTTCACATTTACCTCGATCTCTATATGATCTTTATTTTTTCAGTTTCTGCATCCTCTTCCTCTTTTTTCTGCCATTAAATCTCTGCAATAATTTTGTGGTTATATTTTTTATTAAGCTATTATGAATGTTATGTTGTTTTGATGCTATAAATTGTGTGAATGATGTGTACTCAGTACTGAATTCCTACTAATTCCTAATCAGATCTACATTTTTATGATGGATGAGGATAGTGCGATTCGGTCTTTAAAATTAAAAAAACTTATAAATTTTTGCCAACGTTTTGACAAATGTATAGTCTTTATCAAGGCATAAAAATAATAAATGTTAAACTTCAAAACATGAACATTTGCAAAAAACTATTATTTTTATACCTTGATAAAGATAATATATTTGTCGAAACGTTGGCAAATATAAGTTTTTTTCTTTTTTAAAGGCCGAATCTCACTATTCTCATCCATCATATTAAGAACGGTCGAGAAAAATCTTTTACATTTTTATATTATTCCCTTTGATGAAATTATCATGCAAAGTAGCACTTTCTTTGAACACTTATTAAGATTAAGCAAAAATAATTTTTTTGGAAAACATTTTTTTATGTTCTAAATATTTAGGAACCCTGCTTTTATATTTTAATGCATACAAGTTTTTTTGTGCCAAAGAGCAACCAGTCCACTGAAGCATGAAAAAAAACATTATTTTGCTATAACGGGAGCGTTTAGGATTAATACTTCGCTAGAAGACTCTGATCAAGCATCAGTGTATCTGGTAATCCTTAAAAGTACGAATAGTTCTTTTAGCTAAGGAAACGAACAAAATTTCATAAACTAGGAAATGAAATTTAAATAATTTAGCAAATTAAAATAATTTAAAAAGAAAATATATTGCTAGTGGGCAGCATTAATAGATATCATAAAATAATTTCTTATCCGATATAATTCGTTTCACAAAACAAAATTACAGTTGTAAATAACATAGCTGTTTGCTTAGTGACAACCTGAATTATATCTTTAATTAGGTGAAAATAAATAAACTGCTTTAAATTAACCTATTTTCCAAGATTATGTATTCATTAATTCATAATCATCAGATATATCTGCTCAATATTGATGTATTCTTTTATTTTTTTTTGTGACACCATAATTTTATTCTTCAACAAGGATGCCATTATTGGAGTGAATTTAACACACTTCAAAAAAAACAAAAAACAAATAATAGAATTATGAATTTCGTTAACTTTGAATTCTATAAAATTTTCTTGGTTATTCATATAATATCAACGGTTCATATTAATTTTTTTTTTTACTTCACTAAACTACATTGAAGTTCATAAGGTGTTTCCTGGGTCATGTCTTTTTTGCTGACTGATTTGTTTGGTACCGTTTCGCATACATATAATTTATAAAAAGTGTTTTTTTTATTTTTAATAATATATGCAAATTTTTATTTAAATTTTAATGTTTTATGATGTCACAAAATTCAACTTTCACTTGAAGTTATGTAATAGCTACTGGACGACCATTTTTTGTTAAATTTGAAAAAAAAAAAATTATTTAATATTCTCTATAATGAGAACAATAAAGTAATATATTGCATTTGGTGTTGTAGGGCCTGGGGATGTATCGCTCCCAGGAGCGCCCTCTCTTCACACTCATTCATCAAAGTTCCCAGTAAGTAAGATTATTTATTTCATTTTATTATACTTTTTACCATTTTAATCACTTCTTATTTATTAATTTGAAAGTCTATATTTAATCGTATTTAACTTTACATTCTTTTTACTTTCTCTTACTATTGCGGTAGTATTGCATTAGGTCCAGATATCAAAATCGTTTAGATATCCTCTTAGTCGAAGGAAGTGTTATTTTTAATTTTATTTTAAGGTCCATGGGTATGTGTTTGTTTATTATGTAAACATCATAACTGAAAATTAAGTTCAAACATAATCTGAACAGCAAGTTTTCGGTCCTACCAAAATAGATTTTCCAGTTTTCTGCACTTTTCTCGAAAACAGTTCCAAACGTCTTTAAACTTTGAAAAACCAAACCAATTCTTTAAACTTTGAAAAACTCTATTCACATTTGAATCTCGCAATTTCTTTTTAAAACTTTTTTGTGAGAAATATGATTTACAAAGAACTGGGATAACATTACACTTTCTTCTTTGGTGCAGTTTCAAGAAAAATAATACATTGTGCCATCTATAAATGAGAATGCTATAATAAAATCAAGAGTTTGAAAAAAAAATTATTAATCGGAATTACGATTCAGTTTCAATTTTTCTGCGGCTTCCTCGAATAAAATCACCAAGGGTTTCTTTAATCTTGTTGAATGACTAACTATGCATATATTTGGGGAACTACTCCCAAGATGATGTTCTGGATTTATTCAGTGGTTATTAAACCTAGGTTGTTAATGGTCTGTTGTTAATGACCTACCTAGCATTGAAATAAGATCCGCTAGACTGCTGGTTGAGGATATTCATTGCTTGGCTTGTCTGGCGGTGACCGGTGGTGCGACTACGACAACTGCTACGCTACTATGGAGATTTTGGGAATCCCACCTCTTCTTTGTGAAGGTGAAAAACCTGACAAAGAAAGCATGTTAAAGAATTAAAGAGGTAGGTTTTTTTTAGCAGGGAAAGCGATACTCCAATTCATCGTAAGGTGCTTTTAAAGGCATTCCTTCTGATAGAATGTTGAAGACTTTGTTTTCGATCATTCTTACAGAATCAGATTATCTTTTCGGAAAGATTGGGTTCGTCTGGTGTGATACCTGATAATTAGTTCCAGTGTTACACAGACGGTTTCAGAATGGATGGTAGGCCTGAATTGCGGTCTATTTTGGGACCGCAGATTATTTGGCAGTATCTCTTGGTGAATGGACCACTATTTTCCAGACTGAGGTTTATGCTATTCTTTATTATTTTTTGGATGAGCGAATACGTAACACTAACTTAAAAGGTGTTGGTAACTGCTCGGTTGAAGGCGCTGAGTTCATGTATCTTCATTTCCAAGTTAGTACTAGAAGTTCTAGAAGACTGAAAGAGCTTTCTTCCTAGAAGGATATACTACTAGTCTGGGTACCAGATCGATATGGGAATGAGGAGGTGGATAGGTTTCATGGACAAATTTTCATTAAAATTGTAATATTTACAAACGTTTAAATAGGCTTGTCATAAGGATAGGGTGGTAGGGTTATCATGGATAACTGAATTTAACTTGCAGTGCCTTCTGTACTAATAAACTAATAATGCTTATAGCGGCAGATTAAATTTTAATCAACTGATAGTTTCCCGAAAACGCCCCTAAATATTTCATTCGAAAAATGTTAGAAATAAAAGTGATATGTGCTTACCTATACAAGTAACCTTTCAACTTTAAAGAAAAATCATTACATCCGTTTCAAAAACCTGTTCTGAAAAATCGTATTTTCTTTTAACCGATTTTCTTGAAATTTGGAATTCTAACTAATGCTCCTAATGTAAATTAATATTATATAGCTGGAAGAATCATAATATATTACACTGATTAGGATCTTTAACGAAAGGTAAAGCTATCTCCTCCCCCCGGACCCCAAAATTTCAATTTTCTCGGAAAAATGTTTCCAGATAATATACGAAGTTTTAAGAAAATCGTTCGAGAAGTTCTAAACACCATTTAGTAAAGTCGCTTTTCCGATTGATCATGAATTTTGTCCGAAATCTTCTTGTCAGATTGTAGTGATGTACCTAAAGGGATACTAAATTTGAACTTCCTGAGATATTTTGCACACTCACACACATACAGACCATTCGCTAAAAAATCTTTTAATCCTCAGCCTGTCTCAAAATATGTGTTTCCGGTAAAAACACAATTCCGGAAATTTACCATGACCGCCATACTTCCTCTGAGTAGGTGTAAGAGAACGTAAAAATATCTCAGAATTAAATTATTATTATCGGAAAAATATGTAAAGATTAAATTTATTGTGTGCAATTTTATTGTCAAAAATAAGAATTACTGAACAAAAGAAAAGAAACAGAAATAAAGCAAAAAGAAATTATTATTAGTAGAGCTTCTCTCTTAATTTCTCTCTCTCTCTCTCTCTCTCGCTGTCTCATTTTCCATCTTTCGAGTATTGTGAGAAATTTCCCACAAGTGAATAAGAAGACTATAGTAGTTGTATGTTTTAGTCAGTTACAATATAAAGAACAATGAACATTTCTTAAAACTATGGTATAAATATCTTCAATTAGAAAGAAAATTAAGTGTTAAAAAGTAAATATTTGTACATTTTTTT
Source organism: Triatoma infestans (assembly GCA_011037195.1). Classification (NCBI taxonomy): domain Eukaryota; kingdom Metazoa; phylum Arthropoda; class Insecta; order Hemiptera; family Reduviidae; genus Triatoma; species Triatoma infestans. The sequence continues at coordinate 128,449 of JAAEAF010006131.1, read as the reverse complement.
TTCTATTTAATATAAAGTGAAAATTTCATTTTATAGAATCACGTGATAAAATTGCACTGCATTAATTTGCAGTATCTAGTGAGCAGGTATGGTTTATTTCAATTTTCTTTGTATTTTAATTGTTTTTTTATATTGGTAGGTTCAACATCAAATAAAGTGTTTTTATAAATAAACTCCCATTAATAGTATCCGCTTTCATTTTGATGCAATTTTTTCCATATTTTTGGAGATTTCAAATAAGTGTTAAGAGTAAAAAGTTAGTTTTATTATTTTTCGTTATGAACTTGCAAGCTGGATAGCATAAAAGAGAGAAACCAAAATATCTAAACCCAGTTAATTATAATAAGCATGAATATTTAATTTTCAAAAAAAAAAAAAATACCATCGAAATTAGAGATAGTGGGTTTAGAAGAAGGCTATACCGAGGTAACTTTGATTTTAAATAATGAACTGCATTGCAAAATAAATAAATAAATTGCTCTTGTGCAAGTTAATGAATGCATAATTCTAGATCATAATATAAGACAGAGGGTTCGTTCGCTCGCATTGACTTGTCTAACCAGGAAAGTTTCAAGTGACTAGTCTAATCAAACCACACCCACACACGAACATGTCAGGTTTTACATTTTGTTTGATGGAAGGGTGATTTTTCTAAATAAAGTAGTCTTCCTACTACACCTTAGCAGCGTTTTTTTTCATTTTTTAGTTGGTTGGTACTTCGCTAGTAGGATGCTGAAAGTAGTATAATGTAAAAATTTGTGTATTAACTGACATGTTTTATAGTTTATATTTAATGAATTAAAATACTTATCCTCTCATTGTGTGATTTATGTTTTGTTTAGATTGAAAGAGAGGTTATAGTTAAAAGAGGAAGTGAAAAACAATGCAAAATCCCCAATTTGTCGGAGTATATGCGCCGTGCCAAACCTTCTGTGGCACCAGACGCTCCACCAAAGCAAGTCGCCTGGGTTCATAAGGTATGAACAATTTATTAATTTTCGTTCATTATTTTTAGCAAAAAATGATTGATTTTTTTTCTCCCTACAATATGCAATAAAAATACATAGTATTCCACTAAAAATTAGACAAGAAAATTAATTACATGATATCCCACTAGTGGATGAAAAGTTTTACTTTTTTAATGCTCATACTGTTGCCAATTTAACTTAAAGACAAATATTCTCTAATGAAGTCACTAAAAAAGAAAAATAATATTTTGGATTAAATATTTGTTAATTTTTAAATTAATATAACGATAAAGTTAATCTGTAAACATTCAGTAATGTTGTTAAACATTAATATAACATTAGTTAACAACCTTTCCAAAAAAAACCTTCCTTAATTCCATTAGAAAAAAAAAAAGATATTAAATGCGAAAGTATTTTTACAATCATTCTCGTATTGCCTGCCAAATGCTTTGAGATCACGAGGCAATACGAACTCGAGGGTATAAAAATACCAGATTTTGCACTGATCAATGAATATTATACAGCAATATTGTTACTCCATTATTTGCCATTTGTAAAAAGGACATTATACTGCTATAATTTGGCTTACCTTTATCAGTTATATCACAATATAATTTTACGTTATCCATTGGATTTCCAGTTTTATAATAAAGCAATGAATTCAAAGCAGCACATCATGTGTGATTGATTGGTGTATAAAAAAAGCTTGCAAAGTTTATGATCTGGACACCTGTCATATTGCAATAAAACATGTTTAGATAAATATGTAATGTATATATTATGTTAATGTACAGACAGAGACGCCAATGTCGTTGATGGATTCCAGTAAAGATTCTGAACCTTCTCCTATTAGACCACAGTCGAATCACAATGCTGGGTAAGTTAATATAAAGCGATTTTCACTGAATTTCAAATCTAATTTGGAAATTATATAGCTTTTAAGCTTTTTTTTTTTTTTACTATAAGAAAACTCATAATTTTCATAAACACAGATAATCTAACTATGTTAATATTGCTCTTCTGGATACTCATCATTGCTTTCGTTTTCGATAGTATAACAGAACTAATGCCTGTTTTTTTCAGGCGCGCTTATTCTGACTATCAAATTAGGTGTTGTGGACAGGGACGAAATCACAGTTGTAGAGAACCATATTTATCGAATTGAGTGATTTATACAAGTTTAAATAGAGAAGAAGGAAAGAGATTAGCTAGTGGTAGCGCGTTGGATTCCTACGCGGAGGTCCCAGGTTCGAGTCCAGTGCTCCTCTTAGATTATCTCTTCCTAGGAGCCTTTGTAGCTCACTCAGTCCGGTGATCAACAGTGTTTTCTGTAGCGAGAGAACACTGCCAGGAGGCCATCAGTGCACTGAGAACGATCTAGGCACTAATGGCCAAATACGTTGACGCGCTTTAAATTAAATTTAAACAAAAAGAGAAGGCAAAAATTTATTTATAACGTTATAATTACATTTTTCTTTTTATATTATACGGTATTTGTTACCGATCAAGATATCTAGTATTAGTCAGATTTGCATATAACATTTTTTTATTTTTTTACTATTCGTGTATCAAAATCAAATTTTTTTACTATTCGTAAATATCAAAGGAATTATAAAATTATTAAAAATATATTGTTAATCAGTCTGTACTTGTAAAGATCCCTGAGAACTAGCTCCTATTATCTAGCGCTTAATGACTGTCGCACCCAGATTCCCGTTCACTGATTGTTGTGTAACAATTGCTTTCTTTACGTTTGACACCTTAGCTACTATTGGCATTATCAATACTGAGAAAGAAAATGTTTTACAAGTTACTGTAATTGTATAACAAAGTTAGTTTGTCAACAGTTTTTTTTGGTATAGAGCGTGGACTCCGCTTTAATCCCAGCACAGTCCAGCTGTGCTGCCCTTAAATTTTTTCTTCCTAGGAGCCCCTTCAGCTCACTGGGTAATGGACAGTGTTGTCTGTAACGAGAGAAACTGTCCGGAGGTCGGAGTGCACTGAGAAGGCTCTGGGCGCCAATGACATAGATGTTGAGCGCTTAATGTACAAAAAAATCCCAGGTATTATCCGGCAAGTTGTTACGGATAATACAGATAGTAACTATTGAATTTTACTTTATTATATCGATTTTCTTTTACATATGAAACAAAAATTCACTTAAGTTTTCATTTATTGTTTTCTTATCTTCCAATATTACCTCATTAAAGTATTAAAAAAAAATTAATTCTGTAATTTATAACATAATTTATTTTGCACATACACAGGGAAGCATCAGGACCAACTACTTCAACTCCTGAGGACGCCGGGGCTCGAGGAACCGGTTTTCCACAAAGGACATATCAAAGTTTAAAAGAAATAATATCCAGTAGATTTAATAATAGCAGTAATCCACTACCCAGTAAGTCTAACTGTGCAGATACCTCAATGAGCCCTCAAAGCCAGCTGAGGCAACATGGAGTTTATCTAGCAAATTCAGCCCCTCAACAGCCGCACGTGAGTTCTCTTGAAGGTATTCTAATCGGTTAGGATTAAATAACATAAGAAATAATGAATTGGCTCTTCTCTAATGCATTTTTTTTTTTTTTTGAAAAAAGAATAGAAACAGATTCAAAGTACTGTCTTCGCATGTAACTAACCTTCCTTTAGAATCGTAATGCTGCAATATGATCCTTAAATAGAGATATAATGGATATAATTCGTAAAATTTGTTTTAGGAAATGCATACTTTGAGACACCCTCATCAGCTACCATTAACTCAGCATCAGCAAAATCAACAAATGCTATGTGGACCTTACCAACCTCAAACACCGCAATATAAATATCATCCAATGCAAGGGACATATCAGGTAACTCCTAATCAACAACAACAACAACAACAAGGTTATACAGCCGGGATTATGGAAACACCAGTTTGGAAACCGTATGGCACTACCACAACAGAACATTTACCACCACCAAATGATGGGCAAATCATTAAGTGTCAAGTAATTTACTCAATCCTTTCATATTTATAAAACTAGCATTTCTTACCATTATAACTTTTAATTTGGATTTAAAAATAATTTTATTGGATTTTGCAGAGTACAGAAAACATGTTTGGAGCCGGTTGCAGTGGTATTGAAAATACTTACCAGGGGAAACAGCCAACTGAAGTAGCACCTTCGGTAGCCAAAAGTTTTAGTCAAGAAAGTATTCCAACTGGGCAGCTCTATAATATGAACAAGTTTAATATGCCTGGACCAAGTAATGCTGCAGGATCGCATCAGCCTTTTAGGTGAGTAATATGCTTTGGATGACAAATTTTTAGAATAAACATAGTGAAAATTCTTTTAAGGCTCTCGTAATAAATGCTTGTTCAAGACATTTATTTGCTAAATTATTTAGAAAATGAAGATTCTGATTGAAGTTTTTGTTTTATTTTATTTGCTAATTTATCCTATACAGTCTAAATTGTGATTCTGGGCATTCAAGCAAATTAATTAACTAAACTCATAAACAGACAATTGGATATTTTTAATCTAAGGAATATTAATACAAAGATTGCTACTCAAATTTTTTGAGAGTTCTGCAGAAAGTCTGTGGCGTCTCCTCTCTGCTTCTTCACAGTTTAATTAACTAGTTTCAAATTTCTATCTTTCTGAAATATAGGAACGATTCATAAATAAAACTCAATCTTGAAACAATACCGGATTAAACCCTCTTAGCCAGTCGAAATTTCGGGAACACCTCGCAAAATATCCCCTCTATAAACGTATATATAAAACATTTTTAATATTATCAACCAACAATTTCATAAACAAATTTTATTTTAAAAACTAAACATTTACAGTTATTAAACAGAACTTAATATTTCCAACAAATCAGATAATGGACTTTTTCAATCCTTGGTACCTGAACTTCTGTATAGAAGTCAATACAGCCCTCTGAGCTGGGTATCTGTTATTTTGATCCGTGGTTGCTGGCCTAAAAAGGTAGGGTCCATAGACCACTGCCTACTTTGCCGATTTGGTAATCCGGCACTGCTTGAAAGGACGGGCATATATGAGCTTACCAACATCTCATCCCTAATCTAATCGATGGTAACCCGCAATAATTGTAAGATGATCATGACATTTTTGCTTTGAAATCGCATATCCATCAAATATAATCTATATAGTAGGTACTTGTATTAAAGAAAGTAGAAGTAAGGTAGAGGAATTAGAGCTGGTATTAGCTAGTATTTTCCTCTTCCATGATAAACAAAGCATTGGATTAATCAACCTTCTCAGTGGACTCTGAGTGGTGTATCTAAATATAGTTTTATTGTGGGCTAATGGACATCTGCAGGGATGCCTACATCTTTGAAAGAGACTATTGCGGTAGTTAAGAAGAATAAAGGGTTGGAAATCAAGATTCTTTCAGTAGAAAGTAGAAGATTTAAGATTTCCAGTTTTGTATTAAATGGAATTTAAAAAAGGTAGTTAATCATATTGCCATCGAACATTGAATTCGATCCGCACATGTATTTGTTTGTTGGAAGTCTTTGCAATTTCTGGATTTTATTTTCTGACACCCAAAGAATTTTGTTGTTTAGTGTTGTTGTTCTAGGCTTTGAAGAAAATTTGTAATGAAAAGTCATGAAAGATTTTTTGAAAATGGACTTCCCTTGCTTTCGAAATAAATTGTTTTATTAACAGTTACATATTTATTACTGGGGCAAATCCCACTTAAAAGTTCTTTAAAATTTAGAAGCATTGTGCCTCTTTTATACACTCGAGTTCAGCTTTGTCCACACAAGCGCAAGCCTATGGTAACCGAACGGCAGTTGTAAAAAGGATTATAAACTCGCATTAAATATTTTTTCTACGACATTCAAAACTATTTAAAAAGTAAAAAGGAAATAAAAACTAGTATAAATTTATAGTAACCTATAAGAATGGAATGTTAGAACATAGTCAGAAGAACATTAGGTTAACGTGAAGAAAAATTATATTATTTTTCGATAATTAATTTATCACATTAAACTCTATAGATTAGAAGTACACTTTATTCACTGATTTAGGGAAGTAATTGTCACATTATTCAGCTGTTTATTTAATAATTCAGCTGTAAAATTATTATTTTTTTTCTTTTAGTGGTTAACAGCTGACTAAATAATTCTTTTGCCTTTTTTCCTTGATTTCTTATTTCTAAATCATTTATAGTTTGATCCCATTATCTGGTATTTTATCCATCGTAGCATGCATCTTTCTTTTATTCTTTACCGGTTTCGGATTTTCATCCATCGTCCGAGTAAATTTATCAAGTTCCTGGCGAGAGTTCACTTCAACGCAATGTTTCTGTTAGACGCGACACATGTTGGTTTTGAAAATTGTAGAATTTGACACCAAAAAGTGTCAGAGTGTAACAGAAACATTGGTTGAAGTGTACTCTCTGCACGAACTTGATAAATTTACTCTGACGATGGATGAAAATCCAAAACCGGTCAGGAATAAAACAAATATGCATGCTACAACGGATAACATACAAGATTTTATCCAGCATTGTGGACCCATCCACATATTCAATGATCCCATTATGTTTGGCTAGAGGTGGTAGGAGTCACCAACAAATAGCAAGAGCAAGCGGTCTTACACTCAGTCAGTCTGCTGCAATGAATTGTGCAGAATTAGGTGCTTCATCTAGTGGTCACCAATACACAACAAAGCAAGTGACTGTTCATCCAGTTCCACCAGAACAGGTTGAGGTCAAACCACCACCACCTCTTCCTCCTACCTCCAATAGTAGCAATCAACAAAATCAGCAACCAACCTCAACAGCTCCTTCTTCAGTAAATAAAGATCAACAGCAAATGTCGTCTGCACCACCACCTGTAGCGCCTAAACCTCAAGTTGAAGATGATGATGAAGGTATTATATTACTTTTAAATGTGGTAAATAATTTAATAATTTTGAAAATAATAAAATTATTTCTATTTTCAAAACTATTAGGAGGATTTGTAAAAAGAGGAGCTCAGAGTGATTCTGGTAGAGGAAGTACAGTATATTCAAGCGCCAAAACTAGTGAAGACACGACTCCTCCTAATGTTGGTTAGAACATATTAATAATTCTTTACCAATTTGATATATTACTTTTTTTTAATTCTATTGTATTTTATTTTAATTCAATTTTACCTGCAGGTGATCCTGAATGGGCAGATAGAGTCGAAACTGAGCTACGTAATATATTATCAGTTCCAAATGCAGAAGTTGGAGCGGTCGGAGATGGTGGGCCCGGAGGTGGAGGAGGTGGCGGCGGTGGTTCTAGTGAAAGTTTCTCTTCAATGTCACCACCATTACCTCCTTTATCACCGCAGCCATCCACTGATACCGACAATTATCATCGTAGCAATAGGCATAGGTAATTTGTTGTTTAAATTATTATATGATGGCATACCCTAGCTCTTTGAAGATCCTGATCGCAGAATAATGACAATGAGGGGTCGCAGGGTGACTATGAAATTCCAATAATTATGGGTTATTGGAAACTATCAAGAAATGGTATTTTAAGAACTTTTGAATGACTTTCATTTTACAATTTAAGTTTTTACGTTTTAAATGAATATTGTGATTCTACAGCACTTTTGTCTGTGGACTATATTAAAGATGATTTAGCAAAGATAAACAGACAATAAGATTTTTTTATTTTTAAATTTAAGGCGCGTCAACCTCTATGGTCATTGGCGCCCGGAGCCTTCTCAGAATACTGCCGGCTTCCGGAAAGTTGTTAATACCTATTGGCCACACTTACAGATACTATCCATCACCAGACAGTGGACTGTAGAGGCTCCTAGGAAAAAAAAATCTAAGGGCAACACAGCTGGACTCGATCCGGGGACCTCCGCGGGGGAGTACAGTACGCTAACCACTTAGCTGTTCTCTTCCCTAATAAGAAAATTATTTTTATTCTTCAATAGACTCTCTTCTATTATTCTTAAATAAACAACTCTCTTCAAAAAACAAACTTTTAATTTCAAAAGATGGTTAAAATCATTGTGGAATTTCTACAATAAAATCGCTATATTAATACAAATAATTTTCAAAGATTTATAATCGATTTCCCCTGCTGAGCCCATAATGACAATAGTTATTTACAATTATAGCAAACCATAATATTGACTATTTAATAAAAGAATAAACGCAGGCATTGTTTAAATTTGTATTATAATAATGTTCAATAAAAAACCTAAATAAGTAGAATCGATGTTTAAAGTTAGTTAAACTTTTTTCTTGAACTTAAAAACAGTGTTATAAAGTCGTTGGTAAAGAAATTGATTAGAAAGCTTCTACCTAGGTAAGCTGCATATGTTTGTATTTATAATATATTGCGCTAAGAAGCTATCATAATTTATTATTGCAGTGTTAATAATTTTCAAAATTGTTTTCATCTAGTTCCGAGGCTTCGGCTTCGGACGTTGAGTATTAAAATTACAATATTTTTTAGACATTTAATTACTAAGCAAATTATCCTTCAATTGTTTTATAGAATGACAGGAGGCGTTTATGGAAACAAAAGTCATGCAACCAGCTCTTTGTGGACACCTAGAAATAAAGAAAAACAATCCAGGAGCCATAAACACAATAAATTAACCTCCAGTAAGTAGTAGTAGTAGTAGTAGTAGTTTTTTTTTTTCGAGGGATGAAATGCATTTACGCACGCAGAGACCCTGCTGTGCCGGACTCCTAAAATAGACTACCGGCTAAAACACCCCTCTGCTGCTAGACCTAGTCTGGATTCACTGGTGACCAGCAAGTAGTAGTAGTAGTAGTAGTAATAATAATGATAATAATAATAATTCAATTCAACTATATATTGCTTTCTGACATTACTATTTATATGGAAGCGACTTTATGCGAATTATTACTTATAATAAGAATCAAATAATAAAATTTTATTAATTCGATTTCTAATAAATGCGCATTCAAGTTTACAAAACCAGTCATTTAGAAATGGTTTATATTATTATATTTTCGCTGGAAGATAGGTATTAACAATTATAGAGGAGTTTTTAGCAAAAACCAAACCTTTAAATAGAATAATTTTTAGGAAGAATATCCTCTTGCTAAGACAGTCATTTTTGAGCATTGAAAGACAAAGTAAAACCTTATTCCTAAAATTTTGCATAAAAGCTTTCAGGTTTTAAAAAACATTGTTATTTTCATTAACTTTTCTTTTAGATCTTTTATCAAATGCTTTGGAAATAGATTCAATGCTAGAAGAAAATAATTCTAGTGAAGAAGATTTGGAGTACACAGACACAAGAGCTATTAGGAAACAGCTTGAAGGTCTTGAAACTATGTATGCTCAGGTAACTTTTTTTTAACTCATTAAACATTATAATTGTTTATGCTGTTTTCATTATTTATTTACAAGTATTTATTATGATTACTTTAATATAGGTGCTGAAGTTACTAGGAGTAAAAAAATCAGCTCATGGTCTTCTAGGGTCAAGTCGTTATGAAGCAAGCGATCCACGCATTGCTAAACGTCGTGTTTGTGGAAGTGTATCTTCTGTACCAAGTTCTGTTAGCAGTCGGCCTCTTAGGGATAAAAGAAGCCAACATCGGGCAAAAGTTAGAGATATGAAAGTAAGGTTTCTAAGAGAACTTCAATAATATTAAATCAATATAGAGGAAGAAATTTCTTTTAATTTTAACTAAGATTGTGATCTACAGAAGTTTAATTCAGCTAGTTTAAGTATTATTTTTACTTTCATTTATTTTTTCATTCTTGTTTAATGTTTACTTCTTTATACTGTAACAAAACGCATTAACTAAAAAAGTAACAGATTAACGTAAATTACAGAAGATGCAATCTTATATCACTGTTTTGCAGGGCATAAATAAAAGATTCCAAAGATTAGAATCACATGTGGTCACATTAGCCAGAAGTGTTGCACATCTTTCTTCAGAAATGAGAACTCAACACATTATGATGCAGGTAATTTGTTATAGTAATAAAAGTTAAGAAGTCTGCAGAGCGATCCTTGCTAAAAGCTTATTCCCATTGGTTTTTTTCTTCCGGAAATTAGAATTGCGATGTCAACCAAATCCTTCATACAAATTAGGTGATTCTGTGGGGTTTGTCCAGCAAGTCTACGCCATCGCAACCTCAATGGGTATTGTTGGACCCACAAATCTCCTATCCAGTTCTATCTGTTTAATCAGACTTAGGAGTTTGGAGAAGCGTCAGTTTCTCCTACACACAAAAAGCTGACATATTACATGCAGTGACTCTCTTCTGAAATTCTCTACTTCCTGATGTAGCCAGACTATCATCTGCCAGACACATTATTCAACTCTTACGCCTGCTAGGTCAATGAGTAGATCGCTATCATGCTATTACCCCTCAGGCATGTAGGGAAAATGTTCTAATGGCTGCATAAAATCTGAGCCTGAAAAAGTCTCATTTTATACTTGAGCTCTTGAAAAGACCTTGAGAGCACGGTGATCCATTGTCTGTTGTCCTTAGGCCCTATATGCCAAGCATCTAAGCAAAGAGAAAAATGACTTTGACCAGGAAGCCCAGGCGGTCTCGGTCTTACCTTGAACGGAACTACTAGCGCAGTCGAGAAATTACGACTTTTATTTGTTGAAATCAGTACAATTTTCAATAATATTAATTCTATCGATCTCTCTAAATGGCGCAACAACCCTTGGTGGATCCTGGCCGCCTCAATGAGCTTCCGCCATTCAGCTCTTTTTGTGCAGCCGCTTTCCAATTCCTGACTCCCAGCAGGCTTCCGCCATCGGTTGCCACACCATCTGCCACTTCATTATTAATTAAGAAATATAAAAGAAATTATTTGTATTTATTTTATAAATTTCATTTCATTTATAAATTCATCACAGAAGCCTAAAGAACCAGAGCATGTATGCTTTCAGAGTGTAATTACTTCTTTATTTTTTTCCGTCACATTATTTTTCATACCATGTATATTGTTTATTTTAAAGTTTTGAGTCTATTTTTATTTATTTTTTAAACCACTTATTCAGAATTTAGTTGAATGCTACTAGTTTATATTTATGTATTTTTATATATTTATATTTGTAAGATCAACTCCCTACTATAGTTGAATTTATCCTATAAGTTTTAATTTAATAAATAAAATTATTTTATAAATTTAGGAAATGGAAATGATGCGTGGTGAATTAGCAGCACTTCGCGTTCAAGCCAATTTACAACAACAACAGCAACAACAACAATGCCTTCCGCCACAACACATTGCCACCAAGCAACCGAACTCAACGCCGGAAAAAGTCAAAAGATTGACAAAATTCTTTGGTGATGAACCTCCTCTACTGCGCCTTTTTCTTAGACGGCTAGGGTATGAGGTTAGGAATATTAATTCATACTTTCAACCAAAGCTATTCCTTAACTGTGATGTGGAGACTTTTCCTAGAAGCTATTTATTCTTGCTTAAAATAAATAAATAAAAAGTAATTGATAAGGAAAAAAGAAGAAGAAATACTAACCTTCAAAAAAGATTTGTTTTAAATTGATTTCTTAATTTTTTTTTTTTTAATTAAGGCGCATTAACATCATCTATGGACATTAGTGCCTTCTCAGTAAACTGCAGTGTTCTCTCGCTACAGACAACGCTGTCCATCGCCGAACAGTGAGCTGTAGAGGCTCCGAGGAAGAAAAAATCTAAGGGCAGCACTGGACTCGAATCGGGACCTCCGCGTGGGAGTCCAACACGCTAAACTCTTAGCTTCCCTCCCCTTCTTAAAATTTGTTTCACTTTTAATGATGAATAGTCAAGTTTTAATTTCGAAGCATAGCAGTTATTGTGATCCTTATTGAGAATTTATTTGTTCTCAAATTTTCTTACCATTTTCGCTTGTATTATACTTAAAAGAGCCTTTAAATCCATGGGCATGTCCTAAATATTTTACATTTAAATGGGAAATTAATCACAGTTTGCTTTACTTCGATATATCAGATATCTGACTTTATTTTGTAACAATTTTCTGTAATTTTGTTTTGTTTATTGGGTTTAAAAACTTTTACAAAATATGTTTGTTGAAATTAAACGACAAAAAGTCCTGATATATATGTATAAAACACTTTATTATACAGTATCGAGCTTTCGACTTGGGAACCAGGTCATTCTCAAGATAACAAAACTAGATTAAAACAACATAGCCGGTTACACTTTGATGATACTTGTGTTATCTTGAGAATGACCTGGTTTCCAGGTCGAAAGCTCGATACTGTATTAATAAAGTGTTTTGGCGCTAATAATCTCGGAAGCTGATGCGCCCGAAAAAAAATAAAGTATTTTATACATATCTAGCAGGACTTTTTGTCATTTAATCTCAACAAACAAATTTTGTATTTTCTTTTTTATACAATTCGAAATTTGTGGTAACATATGGACTAAGATATTAAATTGTTTTAAATAATGCATTACATATCGGGAGTCTTTAAAGTTTAAAGGATGAGCAGGTTTTCTCAAAAATTAAGAAAAAATCAGGTGAGAAAGATTCTTATCGTACCGTAATTTACATATGTAATTGACAAATCAAACTTCAAACATGAAATTTTTACATTAAAATAACATTAAAAATATAAATAATGTAATTTTTACATTAAAAATATTAGCTTTTATATTATATCGAGAGTACAACATATTGATACGAGGGTAGGTGACCCTTCCAGCTTCTTAGATTCACTCCAAATTCATTTCCTCGGAAAAAAATTCCATATAAAAATGATAAAACTAACACGTTGTTCATTTGTCAATTATACGTACAGTATAATCAACTTTGTAGGAACTCTTTGGTGTCTTAAAACTGAAAAAACTTCTATACACATGCACTCCCGGTCTCCACACTCGGATAATTGGGAATACGTTTAATTTTTATTAATTATTATGCAGGTATTAGAATCATATATTCTACAAAAAATCAAACGTCGCCCTTCCTCCACCACCCTCGAAAATGAATTTTCTCGGAAAACGTTACTCAAAATAGAATAGAGAACTCCCTACTAATGTATGGAGTTATTCAAAGCTTAAGCAGCTAAACAGAGATTAAACAAAAACATAAAAACTAAAAATCCATGAAGTATTTTCCGGTTTACCGATTTTGACAGGTATCCACGTTTGAAATTTTTTGTATTTTCATTTTTGAAACATACACTAATTTTTAAAAACAACTTTACGGCCTCAGTGGACCTCAAAATATGTATTTTCGGTGAACACTCTTATTTCTAAAATTATACTTCCTCATACAGCAATATGAGTAAATAAAAGTAGCCAGTAATTTACATGTTATACAATTTATTTAAACAATATAGTATTTCAGATTTTTTTTAGCGTTTCAAGAATACCATAATAATAACCCACTGTAACTTTTGACAGATGATAAAATATTTCTGATTTTATTCGTCAGAAGCATTTCTTGGTTCTGACCAAGATTTTTTTGGTTCTGACAGGTTTCGGATTCTTCTTGACCACAAGTCAAGGTAAGGCTACAAATATTCGTGTAGTCAGTTGATAGGCTAATTTGACGATGGATGAGTATCCGAAACCGGTCAGAACCAAGAAAATAAAGAACAGGACGGATAAAATCATACGTTATCCAGGATTGCAAACCCAACTATATATTCGATAAAATATTTTGACAATTTTCAAATGCTGTCACTTAATGTATAATAGTCTATCATCTTGTCATAATTTATGGTGCGTTCATACCGTTTTGAAACTAAATTTTATATGTTTGGAAAAGTAGACGTCTCAGATTTTCCGCTAGAAGTATTTACTTTTATTACTGTAAGAAGATTTTGTTTGTATGCTCGCTCATCATCAATAATCAATAAAATAAAAATCTCTACTTTCCAGAGTGCATAACATAATTGCAAATTTATTTAAAAAAATTAAATTAGTACAAGCATAACTTATTTATAATAAACCTTTTTTAAAATAGATTAGATTAGATTGTTATAGGAGATTATTGCACTGCCGGCCTCCGAGTAGTGTTCTTTAGCTACAGACAAACTGCCCATCACCGGACACTGAGCTGTAGAGGCTCCTAGGAAGAGAAAATCTAAGGGCAGCGCGCTGAATTCGAATGCGGTGCTAGTCCGCGCGCAACCACTGAGATAATTCCTTCCTTCTCCCTAACTTACGCCAGTTAACTAGGGACGGAGACCCTAGTTTGTATACTGTGTTTGTCCTTGTGTGTAAGGGTAGAGGGTATGCAGTTGTTGTGTACTGTTCTGACGAAGTGCATGGAGTACTGAGCTGGGTAACCCGTTGGTCGCTACTCCCCAAGTAACTGCATGCAACAGATATCCCTTGCGGTTTTTTTTTAAATATGTAATCAAATAAATAGAAATTACTCTTCTTTTTGAAGAAATAATAATGCATATAAATTTCTTTTTTACCTTTCCTCGAAACATAGACTAAAGGCAAGGTTCTCCCAGGTACAGTTCTTTGTCCTGCGCCGTTCTTTTTTACCTAGGTCACCTCTAACTTCAGCTTTACTGCCTATCTTAAATGTTGATTTATTGATACCCATTAGCCAACTCCTCTAAACAAAAGTGATGAATCAGCATTCGCCCATTATCAGGATGTTCTGTCAAAACAGTGTGATAACACAGACTTGCAAAGAGCAAATTCAGTTTATACACTGCTGTATCAAGCACATTGAACCTGAGAATTCGGTAGAAGTAGTGAAGTAATCAAATTCTACTTTCTTCGAGAAAAAGTTGGCTTTATTACTCCAAAACAATGTGATTTTAAATCGAACCCCACTGAATAAATATTGCTAATTAACAATTTTTTGAATTTAATGTTTATTTCTCTTTTTAATATAATCTGCTTGGATGTATTATGTTTTAGAAGTACGCAAATTTGTTTGAAAAGGAAAGGATAGGTCTGCTTGAATTACCATTTATGACGGAAGAAAGGCTGCACAAACTGGGTATTCCTTTAGGTCCACGACTAAGAATAATGCAACAGGCTCATCTTGCTGCTCCGAATACGCTCTGTGTTCTTTAAGAAAATATATAACAAAAAATGCACCATCTTTCTACGATCTCTTTTTCTACCCACGATTTCTTGTACCTTTTTTGTTACAAGTTAACCTTATCAGATTATAAGTATTGTATTTCAAAGTTTTTGTAAGTAAAAAATTTTTAGTTTTGTGCATTTTTCTGATTTAAGAAGAGAGTAATTTCAAATCATTATGTAAATATTTCTAATATATATATATAATATCTGTATATAGGAAAAGTTACATTTGTAAAGAAGTTCACCAATGATTTAAAAGCCAAATTTTTTAAACCAAAAGAAAATAGGTCATTATGTAAATATTCACTGTGTTAATTTTTTATAATTATTGTTAAATAATATATATGTTTTCTCCACACATTTTGTAAATAAAATTTTATTTTCATTGTAAAAATAAAATGAATGTTTTAAAATATCCGTTGTTACTATCATTTATAATTCATAAAAACCCCTAAAGAACCCTGTGGCTTGCCAGATGGCGATTTGAATAGGGGGACGAGTGGTAAGCCCCCCGCGGTTCCCACGCCGTTTAGTTCCGCCCTTTGCTACCTAGGGCGCTACTAACTAGCTTTCCACTTTGGGTATGGAATACCCGCTTCATCTGAATGGCAAGGTAAGTCCCGGCCTTGTCAGGAGGGTGTTGCAAAACCGTAGGCTCTATGGACAGGCTTGCCAGTGACCATTCTAGGCCTTTAAGTTGGGGCTTGTTCTCTCTACATAATGGTACCACGGGATCGTGAGTCAGCCCGGCAGAGCTTGCTCTGCACTCACGAGCTGAGGAAAGGTTTCGTGGTGGTTGAGGTTAGCAGGGACGATGATTTACCAGTGTTTCTTTTAAATGAGCGGGAGTTGGTTGGTTTGCCTTCGGGAACAGTTCCGCCTTCTCCAATCCCTTACAAGAGCATGTACCTTTCTACTTTTCACCGACTTTGCTCTCACTGGAATCGAACGCACGAAAGGAGAGTGCGTTAGCCACTAGACCAGCGCGTGAGGACTGATCATTTGTGAATACTCTTCACCCACAATGAATGCTTGTTTTAGAGTATAAGATTGCTTTCGTAATCATAGCATTAATGAGTACTTCAAATGTTTCATGGAATCTCACCAAACAATCTTCTTCTTTTAAGAACATTTTGATTAAATTTGTTTTTCATTTTGAAAAATCTAGTAAGAGAGGGCCGGGAATCATCAGATTTTACTTATTGAAATTGTTAAAAGTTGATATATATTTTAAACCTCAATTGATGTTTTTTTTCTTGATGTAATCTTTAAATTCCTATCTATATATGAATTTCAAAAGTCATACAACATACTGAAACAGCATTTTGCAATCATTATCAGGGCTTCCCTGGAAATCCTATGACATTCCCAATTTTGTCGGAGAAATTTCTAAAATCTAGTAATGTAGTAAATGCAACAATTTCTCACAAAAAGAACTAACTGATATAAAAAAAAATAAAAAAATGATAACGATATTCCTCTGATTCTACCTAAACTTTATGATACGATCCCTTCTTGATTCCGAACGTAATAATCAGTTGGAAAATATGTTTTTTCCATTTTTGAGTTTTAACGTTGATGCACATACAAACACAAAACAAATTCATAGAAACATTTCGGATCTAATGGACTGAGTGTTATATTTCCTACGAGAGAATGATAGTCTCAATTGAAAGCATAACTGAAAGAAAAATAAAAAAATAGTCCAAGTTTCCAAGGAATACACATTTTTATTTCATTCAAATCTAATCTAATTTTATTAATTTATATTAGAAATTAATACATAATAATCATTATTTAATTTTAATAAAATCAGACAGAAATAATAAATAAAGAAATAAACATAATTTAATAAACCAAATTAAGTAATAATGATATCCTTTGTTTATTAATAATTTCTATTACTTACTTTTTCCCAGTGCCGACTGCATTTCATTTAGAATGTTTTATCAGTTCACATTTTTTAAGTTTTATAAGCTGCGAAGAAGTCATGTGTCATATCTAGAAAAGGTTTTATAAACTGTTTAACCTTATAAAAGGAAGGTTAATTAAATATGCCAATTAATTCCAAATACATATAAAATATCTGTTAATATACAACTGAAAAATAGTCTGTATTTTTCATTATGTAAGTATTTGCATGCATTTTTTGGTACTACAAAAGAATATTATCAAGGTTTGATAAAAATATGTTTTGTTTTCAATAACAGTTTGGTAATAATGCATATGCTAAATTCTCGAACTGAAATATATTTTTCGCTATAAAATCCAGTAAGATAGACAATAACATTAGCATTCTCACTGCAAGTATAATAACTACTAGATATTGCCTTAAAGTGTTATAAAATATTACCATGATACTACCTTAATCAATATTACCTCATGAGCTGTTTTACGAAATGTTACTTTCTATTATAACGGTTAGTTACTAAAGTAAGCCGGTACTCAGGAAATTATTTAATTTACGAATTTTAAAATATCTCTTAATAAAAAAAATAGATTTCATGAAATGGTTCTTCTATTTTGATACAACATATTCTAAGAAATAAGGCTTCTTTAGTATGGAAAACAGTTCAAAGAACGTTTTATACAACAATCAATCTGTTTTAAATTTCACAAATAGGTTTTTAGCTCATGGAATAATCAAAGCGCATTCTTTTCTCAACCAGAAAAACACAACAGTAAAAAATTATTAACTTGCAAATTAATTTTTAAATAATAACATAATTTTATTTTTAGTTTTATAACTTGAGACAACGCAACCTGCAGAAGGAATTCTAAGATGATATAAAAAGGAAAAAGAATATCCTATTAACTCAAACCAGAATTTGAAATGTTTACCATGCGGATACGTGAATACCAGTTTAAAAAGCCAAGATAACTTACAAATCACAAATCAAACCTATCCTATTAAATTGACTCCTACCACAGTTTATTTAAGTACGTCTGATAAAAATATTCCTGCGGGAGTAATTTTAATTCTGAATGTTTTAAAATGAGTAACGATGGTCGTAACCTACTAGAAAGTCGTAATTATCTTTGTGAAATTAATAGCCATGGATATCAGGACTCAAATAGATTTAGAAATGGAAGATGTTCCACTTGATGTTCTAGCTCAATTATCTGGAAAAGATATCAATCAGCCAAGTAATGATAGCTTTATACATGATTGGAAAAACCTATCAGATATAGACGATAGTCAAAACCAGAATATTATCTCACAAAAAGAAAAAACAAATTTATGTTCTAATGGTGATGATTTTAAAGATGAAAATCATTTTGCTGAAATAGATAATTGCAAAGAAAGTTCACAACATTCAATTAGCGATTATGTTACTATTTATAACAAAATAATTCAGTTGATTGATGATGAAATTTTGGTGAAAGATAACTTTAAGCATAACTTTCTTTTATGTAATGTTTGTTCTAATTATTATATGCAAGTTTCCGGGGACTATTATAAAACTCTCTCGCTAATTGATGCCATAAATTCTGTAGGGCATAATAAAATTGCCGTTAAAATCGCAGAATTGTACAGTTTTATAGCAATGGAGCTTAAGTTCTCAAGCAAAGATAAAAGCAAATCCATATACGAAAATGGTGCTGAAGAAAAAGCAGCGTTCAGTAGCACTATCTCTCAAAATACACAATTGTCTGAAATAGATACTTTTTCGGCATTAGCAAAAATCAAGCTAGAAAAAAGTATTAGTTGTTTGAAGCATTTGGCCAAACTGCACAATGTTATTAACAACATTTTAAATGATGCTAGGAAGCACGATTCAATTAGCGCAGAAGAAATGGATTTTGGGGAAAAGGAACCTTCTTTACCATGTTATGGAGATATTATGGAACTGGATTATGAAATATTATTTTTTTTAATGATATATCTACAGGATTTCTCTTGCAATAAGAGAGGAGTATTAGTTAATATTTATGAGAAAGTTAATGCTTTGGAACAGTCTATGATAACAGAACTTTTGTTATTTATTAAGCAATTTATTGAAAGTATTAAATCAAGTGAAACTTCCCTAGAAGAAATTCCAGATTTTTCTGCTCTGAAAGTATTATGTGAAGAAATAAACTCTACAACACATAGTTTAAGAATTTCTAAAAGTGACAATTACTATTTGGATGCTGATTTCGAGTAAGTAGAATAACTACAATTTTGGTTGTTTTTACTTATATATTAACAAATTGAGTAGATAAAGAATAACTTGTAAATGATTATATTCAATGCCGGAAAACTGATAAAGATTCACTTCTTCAGACTATATTTATCGGTAACATTTGTCAGGGTGATTGGATCTATAAAGATAATTAACATTAAGAGAATTTTTCCGTAATAGTCTGTTTCATATTTTAGTCATCGAAATGATTTGTTCACTACGGAACAAGACCTCCTTCTTGGAAGGGCGTAAAAAGGCTGTCACGGAAGAAATACCAGATATCATTCTCAGACTGAAAAAATTTGATGAGCGAATTTATCTACCATCTAATGAAGCTTATACGCTCCAAGTAAAGTGATGCCTATTTTTTTCAGGAGGGCTTAATATCCAACTACCAAATTAGGTGGACGGAGACGGAAGCACATACAATAATATTAACATTTTTTAAACTTGTATAAATTTAGCAACTATCCGCGGGACTCAAACTGGGACCTACCAGTTACAAGTCCATACTCATAACCTCTTACCAAACTCACCTAATGGAATATGTATGTTACATAGCATATCAGTTTTAGAAAATATAGCTAAAACCATTTCTTAAAGGATACTAACAGTGAAGCAGTGGATTAATAGTAATGTATGTCCTTTGTAAGATTATATGCAGGGCTTGAGAAACAATATTAGATAGTTTATTTACCAATAAAGACCACCATTCCGTAATATTTATACAATTGTAATAGGTTTGTTACCCTGTCTGCCCTAGTTTCATCCAAATATTTCCTGAAGTTGTGAACATTCTCAATACTTTCTGCCGCGGATCCTCAGCGCTAGGGGAAGAACAGACGGAATATTTCCGCCTTCATCTTCATGCGTTTAACTGCAAAGAAACATTCTAGTCATTCTTGGGAACATTGCACAGGCGGAATGCCGAGAATACTTTCAATACAGTAAATCAACACGAATCTGTTACTTCTTTTTTTTTTTTTTTTTTTTTAGTTAAAAAATGATTATAAGTTAAAATTTCTTATTGTGGATTACATATGGCGTTGAAGAACTGAGAAAATCTCAGTCTGTCTTATGATTAATTTTTTATCTTCATTATACATTAACTGAAGGAAGCCAATTGGGCGAACATATTTTTGGTTATTTCTTTCGACAAATCACAGTGACTTTTCTAAAAGTACTTAAAATTAATCTATTACTTTCTGTTATTAATCCACCACAAACCTCACATCCTCTAGCAAATGCAACGTCCACAGAGTCACACAAGGGAGTCACCATTGTATTTGGATTCGTAACCATTCCACTTAAACATACACATCTAATTCTGCTATTAATGTTTCGTTTCAAATTAGAAAATATTTGATACTTTTAAAATGACTCGAATTTGCAAGTGATCCAACTGACCTAAAATAATAAGTCATACATTATATTCCGTGATAACCTGTTTTATTTTGTGATCATCGATTGGTTTCTGGCGTTCGCTCTCTAAAGCAATTCTATGCTATCATACTGTTTATCAATCTTTCGCCCATACTCATCTAATCTGATGATGGGCGAACGCCCGAAAGTGGTTGATGACCACAAAATGAAGCAGACTATCACAGAAAATATCTCTGATGCTTTCCAGCTCTGCGGACCCAACCACAATGACATAATAAGCTGTCGTCAATACACAGAACAAGATACAACCAAATTATTACTTTAGTTTGATTACATACAAACGAAAAATAAAAATATTGCATGTTTATAGTCATTGTAATAGAGATACTCAACACCATTCCGTTAGTCCCATCAAAGAATCCAAAGAACTGAATGATCTTACGGAAACAAGTGACTTTAGAAAAAACACAGCAATTGATGGTAGATTAGACTTTATGATCGAGAGTGATTCTTCTAGTTCTCCCAGTGAAGAATCACATGTTGATCTCATTTTGGATTGTGAAAACGAACTAATAAGAATACCATCAAAGGTAATAACTGATGTCTTATGAAAATTATAAATTAACAATTGAAACATGTTTTTCTAGTTTTATATATAAGCTGTTTTTTTAGTATTTCTAATTTTTGTATTTTACTTTATTAAAAAAAAAAATCAGTTACTCGTTCAAGTTTATATGTAATCTATACTTGATTTTTTTTTCAGAAATGTTGCTTTTTGGCTTATTCAGGCTTAAAAAGATCCAACATTAAACTGTTATATGAACTAGCTTTTCGAATGGAATTTGGTATTACTAAAGAATATATTCAGGATACATCAACACACTTAATTATTCCTGAAAACTGGCAAACCAAAACATTCACTTACCAATATCTCGCTGCAATAGCTCATCGGTCCCATATTGTAACCTTTAAATGGGTTGTAGATTGCCTTAAAGCGGACAGAATAATGTCAACCGTGAGTATGTTTTTTCATAGTTGTTGCTTTATTAGTAGAAACAGTATTTGCATAGACACTCCCAAAACTCCCTCACCATGTATAAGGCACACTGCTTTAGTCAGTGAGAGCTAACATATTCAGATTGTTCGATTTAACGAAATCACAGACAAACTGTACTTAATGTTCCCAGATATACACTCTCTTCCATGACCACTCTTCTGTTATCCACATTATTTGTAATTATACAAATTGCAACACAACGTAGTCATACTAGATTTTTTAGTTCGCAGAAGATTTGTTTAATATTTCTTCCTTTACTAATCTATATAGTTGGCTATTAGTTATAATTCTCTTTCGTGTTAATCTGACACTTCTTCTTTTGTCAGATTAACACGAAAGTCAGATTGGGCAATTTTATCATAGCATGCTTTTTTCCTTCATTCTGACCGACTTTGGATTTCCTTTCATTGTCAGAAGGTGGTTTATCTATCAAATTTGGGAGATTTGATTTCCACTTTTTTAAAGTTAAAGTCATATATACACAGACCATAAATTCACTTCTGCATTGAGTATATGTCAGAAAATTGTAAACCGGAGTTCTATACATAGACACTAGATGAACCGGATTCTGACACTGGAAGAAAATCCGAAATCAGTAAGAATTAAGGAAAAGAAGCATGGCTATGCTGGACATTGTCTCAGTTAATGTTAGAGAAAGAATCTTAATTTTTCAACAAGGAAATTATTTGATCACTTAATATTAAGTTTCCAAATCCTAGAAAGCAAATTAGCTAATATAAAGAATTAAGGAAAAGAAGCATGGCTATGATGGACATTGTCTCTAGTTAATGTTAGAGAAAGAATCTTAATTTTTCAACAAGGAAATTATTTGATCGCTTAATATTAAGTTTGCAAATCCTAGAAAGCAAATTAGCTAATATAAAGCGTTCTCTTTAGCTCTTTCATTTTTATTTGCACTTTGAATAAATTTATCAGAAAGAAAAAAAAAAAATTAAATAACGCTTGATAAACAATAGTCTATTGGTTTATGAACTTTTTTTCTTTTATTAATATTTCAGACACTATACATACCAAATCTACCTGGAGCTCTTTCTTGTCTCAATAAAAACAGGAAACCATTGTTTGAAGATTATTCATTATATATATACAGCAATGAAGAACTGCAAATAAAAGAACAGAATCAGGTATCTCATGAAAATTTAATAAATATTTTTCTTGTTGAATCTTAACATAGGTTGTTTTTTTAGTTTTGGAAAAGCTAGGATTGTTTGTTTTTAATGAAATTAAATTGTTCAATAAATGCTTTTTTCTTCAATACTTTGTGAATTATAAATCTTTGTATGAAAAACTATGATTATAGCACTTAGCAGAAGCTTGTGGAGCAGCAGTCGTAACAGATTTATTACAGCTGTATGGAAGTAGATCTAGGAGTGACAAAAAAGTCCTCATTTCAGCGAGATCTCCAAATCCAGAGTTATTATGTAAGTCTATTGAAAAAAAAACAAACATATAGATATCAAACTAATGAGCTCACTGTCATTTGAAAGATCAATTGACGGAATAATTGTTAGACGAATTTGATCACTTCTATAAGACATTTATGGTACATTCTAAAAGCTCTGCTATCCCATTCTTTGAATACTCAAAGCATTAAGTCAATAAATTTTGAGTTTGACATTACAGGAAACGTCAATTTACCGGTTTTGTTCCTTGCCTCTTAGCTTTATAAAAGGCTTGGATTTCTGATTAGTTTTTTCTTGTCACATTAGTAAGAAAAAACTAATGTTAAAAATTCATAATTGATTTAATACCGCGACGATAAGGCTCTTCAGAAGTTTGTGGCAAAATATGTTCTGCTACCATTCTTCATCACCTCTTTTCCGATCTAGATTGTCTTTGATCAAGCATAAACTTGGATTGTGTAATGGAAGTTCCTGCTTGCTCAAGAATTTAGCTTCTTCTACATTTCTTCCCTTTCATGAACTTGCTAACTTTTGAGACATTTTTCTGTGATAGATGTTTTCTATTAATTTATGATTGTCCAGTTTCGAGCAGTCGTTACTCTCTGGTTGTTTTGAAAATCTTGTGAATAATGCAAACTAGCATACATCCTCTTTTTTAAAAAAAAGAAAGGTTGCCTTGTATCAATAACGGGGGTGAAGATGTTCGCGTCCGATATTGTCTCGCGTGACCTCTGGATATCCAACTAAACGGACATCATCAGTTACCAGAGCAGATAAAATTGTACACTGATCTCCGCAACGCAGAATAACTGAACAGTCGAAGTCATGGAGTAGCAAAAAAAAAAAAAAAAAAAAATTGTATCAATAACTCTTTCATATGCATACACAAGGAATTGGTTCTTTTTGTTGTTCTCTTTAGTCCAGTCTACCTCGGCAGACGAGAGCGTAATAAACTTTTTAAAGAGAAGGGTTACCTTGAGGAGGAGAATTTCTTCATCTTACTACTGTTTCCAATCCAATCCTATGTATTTCCATGGTTTGCTATAAATAAATAATAAAGATTCCGTAGCACTTTTTCATTTCTTCTCTGCAATTGCAGCTGCCTTAAGTTTTATTTTTCCCGATATGTCTACATCACCAATTAAATCTACTCTTCTGAAACTTATCAATTTACTCAATAAAATCGTTTCTGCTGAACTGAATTATTCGTTATTTATTCCTTTTAAATGTCCTGCGATAATATGTATATATTTTGCAGTACAGTGTATTAATCTTGGAATACATCCAGTACATTCAAGTTGGATGCATGACAGTATAGTCAAGTATGCTGTACAACCATTGGAACTCTATAGTTTAATTAATAGATCAGAAACAAACATTGAATCATCTACAGGAGCGTTTTAAATAAAAGTGTTACTAAAATTTAAGTACCTTTTTTTAATTTTAATACTTTATATTTCACATAATTAGAATAAGAAAAAACATATTTATTAAGGCTATTTCGGCTTGACGACAAGTTATAAAGTAAATAGCTTTTAAATTTAATTTTTAATATAATGTGAGAAAATACACGGAACACAATTTATTTCTGAAAATTAAAGCTTACAGTTCACCAGTGGCATAATTTTTTTCTCTCAAAAAACAGATAATTTGTAGATGACATTTGTCACTGCTGATAGAACTGTAAAACTTAGGAACAAAAAAAAGTGGCAAAAAGTAAAAAAAAAAAAAATTTTTATAACAAAACATATTAAGGCCCTGAAAATCAGGTAGTTGGACGTTAAGCCCACCTGGGAGGTTAAAAGTTTTACTTGATTAAATTCCTGAAAATAAATTTCAAGTTCACTAGTTCAGATACTTAATTTTTTTAATACTTCACATGACGAGATAATTCCTAGGCAACAAGTAACTAAAAACAAACTAATTACACTTGCTAAATTACTGAAGTTAAGGTTTAATAAAAGTGGAATTTCACTTAGGCAACTCTTAGAACGATTTTTATTAAAAATGGATTGCACTAACCCTTACATGGTGATAATAAAATTACCAAGTTTTCTATATTAAAATTACTTTTTAATTGGTAAGTAAAACTGAAGTGATTCATTTCATATTTTAACCATTTTTTTTTTTTTTTTTTAATTTTAATAAACATAACATGTTTAAATAGCATTTTTTTTTTTTTTAGTTCCGACCATAAGTAATTTTTCATTCAGACAAACACATGAAAAGTTAATATATTTAACTGAAGAGCTATGAAAAATTATGATTCACATTTATCTCGAAATAATATTAGTACCAAAGAAGGCAGGCGTATATCTGTGACAAGTGTTTCAGAAGAAAAAGAACCACTTTCAGTAATGGTGCGAATAGAGAGAAAAGATAAGTCAAATCAAGAAAGTCAAACACTTTCCGGTCAATCTATTTATTCTTTTGGTAAGTAATCCTAATTTTATATATAATTTCTGGATAAATAACATTTCAAACAGCACTAAACTGTTTTGCAGAAGGCTTTCGAACTTTGATGATGTTCCATTATTCTAGTCAAACTATGGGGAAACACCACCTACCTCATTTAACGAATTATATCTCAACCGTTAGTCTTTCAATATTTCGGGAAATATTAGATATCATACGGACCGTGCATATAACCAAAAATGTAATAACCTTATCTCTGGAAGAGAAACCTTAAAACTTAACAGAAACCTACTCACCATACAAATGTCTGGTTTGATATTTAATATCAGTAAAAATAATAATAATATCTGGTATAGGAGGATTATGTAGAAATTATTATATCAAAAAATAATTATTCTGAAATTATTATTTTATTTATTTTGTAAATTCAATAATATTAATAATTAAGCTATATATACAGCACTGCTCCTACGTAAAGGTAGCAATGTGACGTCACAGTCGTGTATGCTCGGTTTTAGGAGAAGGAAGCTGATTGGTCACGACCATAGCCGAACAGGTCAATGTCTGAATATCTAAAATTTTGTTAGTGCTAGAAGTGTATAATGGGTGGTTTTTCGAGATGGTCCTGGTTTATTTCGTTTTTAAATTGCCAGCTCGAGCGCCTGTAGTGTAATAATAGACGGTAAATGGAGTTTATGTGCAGGAAGTGTTGGATTCTTCTTAGGCACGTTGTAAAAGTAAAATATTAAGGGGACTGGGGCAGTCAGCTCCTTCGGGTTTCGTGTGCTTAGTGGTAAAAAGAAATGTGATAAATCTATGACGTGGACAAATATATTTAACAATTATCTACGAAGATAGAAATGAGTGGACGTCCCAGGACTACGTCCTTCGCTGAGGGTAACAAGCAACCTCCTAATCCTCCATTGGGGGGCATGAAAATAAGTAGTAAGTGCAGTTATTGAACCGAACTTTCTCATGGGTTAATTTGTTTGATTATTTTAAAGAAAGGATTTTTAAATGTCTTTTTTTGTTGTAAATATTTCTCATATTTTGCGCGTCTTATTCTTACGTTATGTTTTCTTTTTCATAACTTTCTTGAGAAATATTATTTGTTTAAAATGTAATTTTCAAAAATCTAAACGCTTGCTTTCCCCAATTCGCTTTTTAATATGTATATAGTTCACGTAACAATTTTTTCCCCCCTAATTTCTGTCTTAAATGAATTATTTGTAGTTGCATGCTTGCGTTTTTTTTATTCTTTTATTCTACAAATAACCTGCTTTCTTAGCTGTAACTATTACTTTGTGCCTAGTTTAATTATTCTGTCTTTAAAGTATCGCTTATTCCTTTTATTTTTTGGGTGCTTTTGACAAGTTTCATTCTTTAATATAAATATTTGTGATTGATCTTGTAATTCTTAAGTGTAACCTTAAAACTAAATTTCTCTTAATTTATAAATTTTAAGAATTAATAATTACTTTTTAAATAGTTTCATTAATTTGCTAGAGCCCAGATATTTTTTTAATACTCTTCTAATGTATCTTTTGAGATGGCTCAATTAACTCACATAAGCCTTGGCGTTTGCCTTACACGTTGGTGTAACTCAAAATTTTCATATACACTACATTTAATACTAATTTTCTATTTTTGCCCATTAATTTTAAAAAAGATTACACATAACCAAGCGCTATTCACGGTTCCCAGTCTAAAATTAAGCTGTTAGTAATTATTATGTCTAACCTTTTGGTAGGTTAAGTTAATTCTAAGAATGCTTTTTAACACTTATTATGTTTATATTTATTCTTTTTTAATTTGTTTAAAATCTCTCCTTCTTTTTGGTAATAAGAACCCTGTGTTATTGAAAAGTTTAATTAAATCTCTTGTGGTAAAAGTAAAAAGAATTTTTAGGCTAGGAAAGATGGCGTGGGTAGGTGGTGCTCCCTGCTTGGTAGTTTGAAGACTAACTCTGCCTCTTAGGTCGATAATGCAGTTTATTGATTCCCACCCGCCAATTCTCTCTACCCAGATAGAACTTCTTCTTCGTCGACATTTTTGAACATCTGCCTATACTACAATTTTTATTTATTTCGTAGAAAAATGTTAATTCATAATTTCATACAATTAATTTTTTTTTTTTCATTCTTCTTCTACTCTTTCATTAGATACAAAATTTTATTATTTTTTTTTTGTATGGTCTGTTAATAAGAATTTTTATTTCTAATTTATTTTTTGCCATATCACGAATATTATGGTAAAAAAACTGGATTTTCCATATATAATTTGCCAGATCTCCAATTGCGTTCAATTTGAAAAAGATGGTCACTGCCTGCAAATGAACTGAATGAAAATGTTTTTACTTCATCTACAATTAATGAAATAATTTTCTTTTACCAAAGTTCACATAAAATTAATGAAAAATCATATTAGTTTATGAACTGTTATTACTTTAAAGGTTTTATATGTTGATCCTTCTCTTAAGACATCAAACATTTTAGAAGAATACCCATTGCATTTTCAATTTTTTTTATTTTTATTTTACAAAAAGAGTTTTTCTAAAGTTTCATTGAAATTGAAATTCAAGAAGAGAGAAATCTGTGGATAGTTTTCTTTTATCGGCCTCATTTCATCGGATACCTCACGTAATTACATTTCATTTTAGTGTTGCTCTCTGCTTTCTCCTTCTGTTTTATTTAGATGATGGTCATTTTATTTTTGTAGCACAAAAGAAAAACAGAATAAAAAGTTGTAACTTTATAAAAATACCGCTTATTTTTTAACCAAGAAAAGTAATTTGAGTTGCAAAATGCCAAATAATTCTTTAAATTTATTAATTATTAAATTATTACACTTTTAGAAATTCGTTTCCAGAAAGATACAGCACTTTTGTGGACTTGTCGCTGCGAGCTCCACCCATCTTTTCATAGCAACTCTTAAAAGCTTTTTTTGTTCATTGATGATATGCTGTCTCTTTTATAATTTAGAGTGAAAATCCCAATTACACTTCCTATGGAGTTCAGATTTTGTTCATAAATTATAATCATGCATAGTTAGTTCATAAACTATAATCGTTGTTGCTGGTAATTTATTGCAACAAAATTTGTATTCTTATTGCTTAATTTGGTTATTAAAAATTTTGTTAATACTGTTCTGCTAATAATCATACACACAGTGAAAATTAAATTTTAACAATAATTACTCCATACAGATAAAATCCTACAATTACATTTTTGTCATGTGTCTTATAAAGAAAAAATAAGAGAAAGTAAAAATTAATATAATGTACTTGTACATTTTAATCAAAATAGTGCGTTTGAATGCACTTTTTTATTGAAAAATTTAATTCAGCAAAAACTTTACAGTTTATATAAGGTATATTTTAGTTTAGTTTCTTTGGATGTTGAATGCCTTTGCCATAGTGGACTTTTTAATTTCTTTATGAAAAATATTATTCTAGGTGTTCTAGCTAGAGTTTGATCTATCTATATCTGATAGTGATTTAATTTTTTTTCTGTATATGCGTACTGGCTTATTTTGGTGTATCAGTTGAAAGAGGACATTCGTTTGCCAAAACAGACTTTTAATTAATTTTGTCATTTAAATTCAACTTTTAATCTAAAATTTAGTAAACTTCAAAAATTTTTTGACATTAGATTACAAATATTAGATCATACAGCAGTAAGAGAAAGTAATGAAAGTGTTTTTCCTTTTTTCGCTCGGAAAGAGGAAAATTCCAACAATTTTAAAACTAGTGTTATGATGTATTCCAAATATGGAAGAACTTGTAAGTATAACTTTAAAAAAAGAAAAGGAGAGAAAACAAATTTCGCAAATTTTTCTTTTTATTTTGTGCAAAATGTTTTGTTGTGTTTGATTTTTTAGAAACTTCTAAGAAAATCTGATTATCATTTTTGGATTTGTTGGGGTTATGAATTTTGTCTTTATTTTTGTATCGATATATTTAGAAGATTTAAATCCATTTTGGTTCTCATATTTAAAAAAAAAAATTATTGGGATTTTTAATTGGTAATTAGTACTTATGATTATATAGTATAAGCTTTTTAATAAACAATAGCTTGTTTTGCCGTATTTATTATCATCTTGTATTTAGACGATAATTTATTAATTTGATTATAAAATTGCTGGAATTTGATTGGCTAACTCTTGGCATAATGGCTACTATTCTCTGCTTTTACTGTTTCTGAAGCAGTTATTGGAGTATTTCTATTATTTCTGAAACAATTGTTACAGTTTTTCTTTTACTATTACTGAAACAATTATTGTCATTATTCTTGAAAGATGTGTGACTCGGCCCACTTGATCTAGCAAAATTCACTTAAAGGAGCTGCATTATATTTTTCCCCTCTGATGAATCAGAATCTTTGTTTCTGCCTTTGAAGAAAATTGAGAAAAAAAACAAAACCTACTTCTACCGAGCCTAGTTTTATTAGAGATGGTTGTTAACTCTTGATCTGTTAGAAAATTGAATCTTGTTAGTTTGGAAGTATAGCATTGTTAAGCTATTTCGAAGATGATTTTATATGCTGTAAAGTAACAGATGCTAAATTGTAGATTACAATTTAAAACATAAAGTTTCACAAAGTGTAGTATTCAGTATTTATATGCTCTCATTTGTGGAATTTTGTTCACTAAATAAATAAATAAAAAATGGGCATCTATCTGTAAATACAAATTATTCTATTTAAAAATTAGATAACGTGACAGAATCTAGTATGAATCATGGCGCTGTAACCCAAGTTGTTGGTTATTTACTTCTAAATAGAGATTGTCCATGGAATATTTTTAATACCTACTTTCTGAAAACAAATTATCCCGTATCGGTAATTCATTTTACCATGCTAATACTGCACTATTATCCATTTTATCATTTATGTAAATTTAGCCAGTATTCTCCATAGATCCTTATCACATTGTTTACTTCAATTCTTTATTCTGGGCTACAAAACAACTTTTCATTGCAATAATTCATTAATTTCTAATTATTGTCTTTTAATAGTTTAGCCAGTATAACGGTTTATTAAAAGTAAAATGTAAGGAGGAAGCTTTACTTATTAACATGCATGTGGTATTATCCCTCTGTCAGTACATCATCCATTCAAAATTAGATATGATTCAAAACTAATTTCCTAATGAACATAAATAACATTAAGGTCAGATTATATTTATTAGGTATTTATAAATTCTACTGATGAAAAGCACCTAATTTTAATAACTTCAGTGATTTAAATTGCTATATTTAATATGTCTTTTTGTCGCAATACAGGCCTTTTTATTACAACCTTAGCAAGTGTTAGCGTTATTAATATAAACAAAATTAGCGAATTTTATTATCTAATGTCCAATTCTTGTTAATAATAGATAATTTTAGTTTAGGTTTTCTTTTTTATTACAATAATAATAAATCACTTAGTGTGTTAAATTAACAAAGATAATGTTGCAACATTTCTCACCCTCCAATAAATAATTGATTAAAATCAA
This sequence comes from Triatoma infestans, assembly GCA_011037195.1. Classification (NCBI taxonomy): domain Eukaryota; kingdom Metazoa; phylum Arthropoda; class Insecta; order Hemiptera; family Reduviidae; genus Triatoma; species Triatoma infestans. The sequence goes on along the minus strand of JAAEAF010006131.1, from coordinate 97,499 downwards.
ATATTTCTTCATATTACAAAATATACATTCTATTGTTTAAGAAAGATTATTAATATTTTCTTTTGACTTGGTAATAGGTTGTTGATACATTGCACTCAGGTCAATTTTGTGACAGTTGATGTTTTCACCGAAAATACATCTTCTGAGGACCTCTGAATTTCAAATTCGTTAATCTGTGCACGTTAAATGATGGCTGCAGCCGTCACTTGCTCGCCAAATTTTTCCATGTGTTCTAATAAACAAATTCACATCTATAATCATCATAATTTTTTTATGTACCAGAAATTGTCATAATTATTGCTTAAAGTCATTTATATTTCCATCACATTTATATTACGAAAGAAACCATTAAGAGAAAATAAATTGTGTTTTGTGAATAAACAAAAATTGTTTCAAAGAGTTAAATACTTAAATGATTCTTGAATAGTTGATTGAACCATACTTAACACTGAAATAAATTATAAAAAAAGATGCAAACCTTAAACAATGCTCTGCCCCCCTCCAATTATCCCAGAAAAATATTTCAAATAAAAATGTTAGGCCTTATATTATGTGAAGGTATAAAAAAGTTTAAAGTACTAGTTTTGGAAAAGTAGTTTGGAAATACTTTTTTTTTTAGAGGTTACAAAAAATGTTTACTAGAGTTACACTTCCATTCTACGATTTTGACTATCGAACCTTCGTATGCAAATTTGAGTTTATTTCGAAACTTGGATTTGTTAACAAAACACTACAACCTTTTCTTAATATACAAATCTACCTGTGCCGAGTGAACCTCATAACATATATTTCCGGTGTAAACTTAATTTTGAAAATATGAGACGAAATAGGCAAAATACTTGGCTCTTAAAACAGCAGGGCTAGTAAAAAATTCATTTTCACATGAAATTGATACAGTCAGTGTTTTTGTAATTATTTGTACGCTTGTTTTACAGTTATATCGTAACTTCCTCTCACTATTTTAATTAGATGATAACTGTCAATTATCTGCATATGTATGTATATATACATAGCTTTTAATTTTTTGCAATTGTGTAATTCAGTACAGAATTGAGTTATGATTAGCAACATGTTATTAAAGTATTAATTCTTTTTATTGTTTTATTTATTTCATTATTTATTAGCTTTTTTTTTTTTAGAAATTCTTGAATTTGAATTATTCATATAGATAGGCAATAGATTTTTTCTTCATAATTTTGGTCGAGGAAGTATTGCATTCGGATGGGATTTCGAAATTGAGTTTTGAGATCTTCTGCGTATGAAAAAATATGAAACATTCAAACGATTTTCTCATACTGCAGTTTACAGAATTATAATTTGCAAATAACTTTTTTGAGGAAATCGGAGCCTCAGAACATTTTAAAAATTACCTTCTCGCAAAAAAAGTTTCAGACTTAAAGTTATACGTATGTCTTCGTATTCATAGTTAATGATAAAAAATTTAATGCAGCCAGTCCATGTTTTTATGGAGAAAATCTCAGAAAACTGAAAAAACTGTTGAGTGAAAAAATATTTAAATTTCAACCGATTTTCTTCATATTCGGAATTTTGGCAAAATGTTTGATTCTAGTTTATATTATATAGTTTTTAGAATTGTATAGAAAACTAAAATAGCACTGCGTATAAAAAAACAACATAACTTCACCCATTCCCCAGAAGTTCCCTTAAATGAATTTTTCCCAGAGAAATATTTCAAATAAAAGTTGTAGATCATTGTGTGGGTAGTTAATTTACCAAGTTTAAAGAAAATCGTTGGAGTTCTTTTTCGAGAAATTTCAAAAAACTGAAAAATCTATTCAGTAAAGTGACACTTCCGGTTGGGGAATTTTGACAGATGTCAGATCCCATGTTAATACCCAAACGGAATGCTGAGTTTGAACTTTCTCGGATTATTTTTTTTTTGAGCTTTGCCATTCACATACACACAGTGTACGAAACAAACACAAAGTACGAAACAAACACTTTTTCATACTCAGGGAACCTCAAAACGTTTATTTACGGCAAAGATTAGATTTAGAAAATTTGATAGATCGCAATTACTTTACAAACAGCAGAGTAAAGAAAGCACAAAAGGTTGTCCAACAAATGTTCCAACCAAAATCCATAGATCCGTGTTTTTAGCGAATGTACATGTGTTTTTATTAAGAAAATATCTCAAGAACGGAAAAACACAGGAAGCCCAAACTAATGTATTTCGTTTTTGTACAATTGACACGAAGTTTCTGTGCAAAATCTATCAACCGAAGCAAAATATGACACTGAATTTTTTTTTTCCCACAAATTTTCGCTATATTCTCGATAACGACTCCAACGATTTTCTTGAAACTTCGCAATATTGGACTACACACATAAATACCTATCAGTGTTATTTAAAACATTTTCCTGGGAAAATTGATTTTAGAGAAGTTTTGAGCATCTGTCAGTTAGATTTAAATTTAAACACTACAACCTTTGTTGTTTTTGATTATTTTGAAAAGGGCGTTACACGCAACCTGTCCGCCCTGGTATACAAGTATAACTCCCTTTCACCTTTTATGGACTGGCCGACTAAAAATTATAACAGTTGGAATTTTAAAGAAAAATTTGCTAATTAAATTATATTAATTAGATTAAGAGAAAGACTTGTAAGTGTTTCACCTAAGGTTTTTTTTTCTATTGAAATCGTTTCATTTGTGGGTCATAGACTTTTTCGGTTATTCACCAATTAGAATGGGTGGTTAGAATAAATTTTTCCGGAAACATATTTCAAATAAAATGTTGTTGGGATGTTTTTATAACTGTGCAGTTAGCCGTCCAAGTTTATAAAAAATCATCCGGAAGCATTTCTAACCAAATTCTTGAAAATACTAGGAAATAATATTCTCTTAAGTTGCATTTTTGATTAATTCATTTTTTTGAACCAAGAAATTTTTACAATAAACGATTTTGACTGATGTTTTTCTTTATATTATACAGTAGGTAGAACCATACACTGTGCTGAAGTGATTCTTCACAGGAAAGCAAGTAAACGTTTGCATCTACCCTAGAAATTATACAAAATCAATTTTCCTGGGAATAGTTTTATGGATATAGAGATTGTATACGAATTTCGAAGTAAATCGTTGGAGCTTATTTTTATTTTTATATATATATATAATTTTTCATGTCTCCCAATATCTGTATCGTGTAAAATCTCAATTTAGAAACTTTGGCACGGTAGCTTTTATATTGTAGAAAGTATTATTACTGTTGAAACCGGATGCCTAATGGCTTGGAACCTAAGCCTATATGTCTTTTATCCCCCCCCGTTCCCCCCAATTCATCCCCTTAAATAATCTCCCCCGGTTGCCTACCGGTCAGTCGTCAGTATCTCAAGACATCTTTCAACTCCAACTCACCCAGGCAATCTCGCGAAAGTGGTGCCCTCCCAAATACACGAAACTTAGTACCAGTGAAACGGGGACACTGACATAAGTAGTGGTACACCGTTTCCCTAACTCCATCATCACAGTTCTGACAAACGGGACTAGACGTCCTCCCTATATTATGCAAGTGACTAGACACCCATGTGTGTCCAGTCACTACACCCACTTGGGTCCTCAGTCCTGTCCTGCTAGGGGACAGGAGGTAATCTGAAACCCCCTGCCTGGTTCCTTTTATTAGTCTTTTAGCCTGGAAGCACCCCTGCGTGTCCTCTCAGCATTTCTCCAAAGCCCTCGTCTCCCAAAGCCTGATCTGACTATCACAGAACCTCTTAGTGACGGCAAGGGCTGGCTGGGGACC